>RPOG01000782.1:0-27500 GCA_008086565.1 Thalassoma bifasciatum | reverse complement strand
TGGAGCGCCGCGTAGCATTCTGATGCTTGACGAAGTCGTTAGTGTTTAAACTCTGATGATGTCAGAGGAATGGCGAATGGCACGCCGGCCCAACAGTGGGAACTAAGAGGTTAAGGCAGCAGACTCTCCTGGAATTGAAATAAACATCCCAGTTCTCTACAACTGCCAGTAACATGACTGTGAGCGCAATAGCTTTACATAAACATAAGCCCCAATTCAATCACTAAAAAGGGTTGCTGATAATATAGAAGTAGTTCATGATAGGTGTGTGTGTGTGTGTGTGTGTGTGCGCGTGTGTGTGTGTGTGTGTGTGTGTGCGCGTGTGTGTGTGTGTGTGTGTGTAGAAGAGAGAGAGAGAGAATATAGCATCATTGCATATTAAATGTTCGGATGAGAGCTTTATCCTGCTGACACAGGCAAAAGGACAGAACAACACCCCCAGCCCCCTCCAACACACAAGAACCACACACACACACACACACACACAAACACACAAACAAACACAAACACACTTTATTTTAACATGGAGCTCAATGGGTATTGACTAACTGCTGGAGACAGACTCTAGTGGACACCAAAGGGACTGCAGGTTTGACTAATTGCCAATATAACCAACTTTGCACAGTCTCTGTCCACAACACCTGAACAGAGATGGGTAGATGCTAACTAGGTCAAATACTGTATTTATATATGAGATCATACGGAAGTGATGGAGGGATGAAGGGTGGAGTTACAGTTCGGTGTTCAGATATCAGTTTTCCATATTAATTAAACTAATTGTGGTTTGTTACCATCATGCTTGGATTTTATAAAGATGTTCAATAATGTAGTACCTACCTAAATTCTACCCAAATAAATACTTTTGCTATTCTTCATCACATATTGGTCAAGTTAAAAGTATTGTAACACTGTATGACAATGTCATATCTTACTCCTTTTACAATATAAAGAGTAATACTGCTAAGCGATTAGCCTGCTTACTAAACATAATACTCTCTGGGTACTAGATTCAAACACACTGCAATTCAGTCTGTAGGATAAATCTATCCAACTTCTGATATGGTAAAATCAACACCACTGAGAGCATTTTAATACCCTGCCAAACTTAAAACCAGCTTTTGACCAGAATTATAGGCTCTGATGAACTTACAGCAGCACTGCTATAACTCATGTTCCTTTCCACGGGGCATCTTATCTTTTCATTTAAGCTTCTTTTGTTTGTTTTTTAACCAACCCCCTGTTGATCATCATAATGTCATAGCAATAATTCAGAAATTCTCAACACAGACAAATGATGATACAGGACTGATGACCACCACCTGCTTCACTGTGCCTGCCAGAAAATGCCCCCCCAGAAATGTTTATTTTGAAGACATTTCTGGTCATTTGTAGGAAAACTTGCGAATAAGGACTAGTTTTATTAAACACAGCAAATGTTATAGGGGGATACTTGTTATTTCAGCCTACTTTATTGTGCTTGCCATAAAATGTATCCCCCCTCTATAATCCCCAGNAGGTGCATTGTCAAGGGCGGGAATAATTTGTGTCCCCTGATAACTTTTGCTGTGTTTCATAAAACTAGTCCTTATTCTCAAGTTTTCTTACAAATGATCAGAAATGTCTACAAAATTAACCACAAGATGTTATCACACCTGGTAATTTTAGAGTGGGGGATACATTTTCTGGCAGGCACAGTGAAGCAGGCTATGGTCATCAGCCCTGTATCATCATTTGTCTCTCTGTGGTGTTGATGTTACTGTATCAGAAGTTGGATGGATTTTGTCTTACAGACTTAATTGTAGTGTGTTTCAATCTAGTACTCTCAGAGTATTACATTTCATTAGCGGGCTAATTGCTTGGCAATATAACACTTTATATTGAAAAAGGAGAAGGACAAGAAATTGTCAGACAGCGCTACAATACTATTAAAGCCCTTGGCTCCCCATCAACCAACGTATTCAGTTTAAAATTCTCCACCTCACCCACAAAGCCCTCCACAATCAGGCCCCCTCCTACCTCTCCAACCTGCTCCACCATTACACCCCTTCCCGAGATCTCCGCTCATCTGAAGCCCACCTCCTCTCCATACCACCCGACACCAAGCACCGAACCTGGGGGGACAGAGCCTTCTCTGTCGCTGCCCCCACCCTCTGGAAGACCTTACCACAACACATCCGAGCCTGTCCAAACCCATCCACATTCAAAACGCATCTTTTTAGAAGTGTTTTTAATGTCTAACTGCTTTTAAATGTATCCCATGGTTTTGTTTTGTCTTGTTTTCATTGTTATAGGTTATTATTATTGTTATCATGACTGTGTTGTTTTATTTGATGTTTTTAATGTCTGTGAAGCATCTTTGAGTATCTAGAAAAGCGCTCTATAAATAAAATGTTTTATTATTGTTATTATTATTAACTTGGGCAACACGTAATGAGGAGTAGTAAAAGCATTTATTTACGTAGAAATGTCACGTGCTTTATTACCGACATCTTTAAACATTCAAAGCATGATAGCAACAATCCACATTGGGTTGAATTAATGTGCAAATCTGATATCTTAAGACAGAACTGTAGCTCCACCCTCCACCCCTCTGAATGCATGTACACTCCCGCAGCAGGGGATACACTTTCTATCAGGGTAACCACTTTGGAATGACACTGACAAGCTGAGCACAGATACAGACTAAGATGCTCTGAGGCACTCTGTGGCCACTTTTTGACTGACCCTCAAACATTAGACAACATTTAGTCACTGCAACACTTGCTAACAACTACACACTGTGTGTGTGTGTGTGTGTGTGTGTGTGTGTGTGTGTGTGTAAGTATTAGCAGTCTCACAGTACAACAGACTACAGTGTGCTGAGTGACAACAAAAGGAGTTGAGTAAAGAATTCAAGATGTGTGGAGCGCAGATGGCCTAGTGCAGCGGCCCCAACCTGTGGGCCATGAAGGTACTGCAAGTGGGCCGCCAAATCATTTCCAAAATAGTCTGATTTTAGTGGAGTGTAATTATATTAAGACACAAGAAACAAATATGCAGTAAAATGTTTTAAATGTTAAAGCTCGGTTACATATTCGGTTGGGAAATTAAATATGTTCAGATATTCCCATATAAAAAGTGTTTTTGACGAACAGATAACATGACCCGAAACGTAGCAACAACCCAGTATGTTATACAAAATATGTAATATGACCCGAAATGTAATAACTTGTCAAAAATGTAACAAAAGTGCCAAGCCTGATAAGCCCCACAAAGAATGTATTAAAAACCAACATTTAATAAAAGACTCAAACTGTAGCAAACTGTTACTGTAACAAATCCGTAACATCATCAACCAGTTATTTCATTTAGGGTTTTACAAATGGGTTGTGATCAGGGGTTTTGTATCTTCCGTACTTAGTGGGTCAGAAGTGGGCTGCTAACATTTCTGAGACTTAAAACTGGGCCCACAGCTGGAAAAGGTTGGGAACCACTGGTCTAGTGGTGTAGGTTGTGCTCATAAACTGCATATAGAATGGACAGCGTGACTTCACATTTGAAGGGTTTTGAAGCCAAAAGAACCCCCTTCCTGGAGCCGTAATTGCTAACCATTGTGAAGCCAGAGTCTGCGAAGTACAGCATTACAGTTTAACAAGAATGCAATAAACACCTTTTTTTCTTTTGAAGGTATGATCTCTTTATGGCTCTTTTTCCTGAAGTTTCTAATATCCCTGACAAAAAAAACTCATGAACAGCAGCTTCCAATCATTGCCAAACCAATCAAACGAAACTTACAACCTGGTTTTTTATCATCTAATGACTAATGAAAAACCCACTCCTCAGTGCAAAGAGGACTTGAACACAATGTAGCAAAATGACATCTTCATACCACTGCAGTGTAAGGATATCGGAAACATTTCTAAGAGGTGTAATCATTTTTCAAAGTTTTACCACCGCTTATCTGGAATGCATGAGGGGATTGAGATTTTGACCTACACTGCTGTCAGCCAACACGGGTCGAGGCGTTCACTTAGAGTCGACTGTCATGGCATCCACCGATTATACAGTCATTGATCATGCTCCATGAGGTTCGCCCTCTCATGGGTGGTCCAGGTTCTAGTCCAGCCTGTGGCCTGTGGCTTGTTTCTGCATGTTATTCACCTCTCTCACCCTGTTTCTCCTCCTTTCATATAAAAGATAGACAAGCCCAAAATTACCTTTAACAAACAAACAAACAAAAAAAAAATTCAGGATTTTTGTTCTGAACTCAGAGCGAAAAAAAACCATCCAGAAACTACACCAGGGCCCATCAGGACTCACCAAAACTACACCAGGGCCCCAGCAGACTCTTCACGACTATACCAGGGCCCCTCCGGACCCAGCAAGACTACACCAGAGACCCTCTGGACTCTTTAAGACTACTTCAGGGCCCCTCTGGACCCACCGCCCTGGGGTGATGAGACGATGCTCTGCTGAGTGGTCCTGACCTGAAACACATACTTCTTTACATTCCATAGATTCTCTGGTTAATATGGGCGTATAAAGAAGTATGTTTCCCAAACAGGACTCTGTCCACAAGGGAGCATCAGCATGCACAGACACAGACACACACACACACACACACACACACACACACAAACGAAAACACAAACACAAGCAACAAGATACACGCACAGTGGAGAGGACAGCTAAGAATGGGGGAGGCGTGGCACTTACCTACAGATGGATATTGGACCCCAACTGTCCTCACCTCCTCCATCTGCACCTCTCCTCCCCTATCCCCTACCTCTATATCCTCCCCCTCTAGCTGGCTGATGCAGCAAAGAGAGCAGCACTTCAGAGGAGGAGAAGTGAAGAGGAGGGAGCTCCTCCTCTCGCTCCTCTCAGAGTGTCCCAGGTATTCCAGGCCCTGGAATTGTTCCCCCTCTCTCTCTTTTTCTTGCTCTCTATCTTTGGGTGCTCTCATCTCAGTGCCCCCAGTTCTCAATACAGAGAACATCCCTCTCGCTCGTACTCTCTCTCTCTCTCTCTCTACCCTTCAGTATGCCTTCTACTCTCTCCCCCTCTCTCCCTCTCTCTCCCCATCTCTCTTGTTCCATGATGCAGCCTATAGGCTCTTATGCTATGCACCTCCACAACACTCAGCATCCTCTCTCTCCTTGCTCAGTGTTACAGTCACATTGTTTCTGTGTGTGTGTGTGTGTGTGTGTGTGTGTGTGTGTGTGTGTGTGCGTGTGTGTGTGTGTGTGTGTGTGTGTGTGTCCAATTGCCCTTGTTGCTTGAGTGAACCCAGCTCACAAGAGACCCCTTGCCCATTACCCCTCTTCCTCCCACACACACACAAGCACACACATGCACACAAACTCTGATGAATCAATACTAATTTATAGTAAGATGCAGAGCGGCTGAGTGCGTGTTTTAATGAATTGAAGGGTTGCTAACATCAGTGGGGGCAGGAGGTGTGTATGTACAGTGCATCCTGTCCGTGAATCATCACAGATCCAGTTGAACCTTGGAGCCTGGGCTCTGAGTAGCCAGGCTGCACATTAAGCTCAGGTAAGTTTGAACCCTCTGTGACCAACTTTAAGTGAGTTAAGACCTCAGACACCCTCAACTTATCAACTTATCACTGAGAACACACGTATCACACCTGTCTGCAACTCCTATATCCTGCACAGTCACATCTGCTTTGCATGAGCTTAAACAACCTAAATCTTATGTACAGGACCTAAAGGTGAGAACTAGACCTGAAGATGAGGTTTGGACCCATAGGTGACGACTTGACCTGAAAATAAGGACAGACCTTGGGATGAGAATGGACCTGCATGTAAGGATGGACCTTAATGTGAGATTGGACACATGCGGGCAGATGGCATGAGATTTAGGGCGATATGTCCCCCTCAGATTCACAGTAACATGATCCATCCTGCCTAAGGTGATAAAAATCGTGCGTAAAACACAGGATTAATGTTCTGTTTGTTAAACAGATTTACAAGATTGCAGTGCACATTTGGACGAGTACAACTTTGAGCTTTCCTATTCATTAATTGATCAAAACAAACAAAAAAAGTTAAACTATGATGTCATTAAATACGTTCTCGTTTCTCTTTGACCTCAAGGGACACACATTCTTAATGGTCTGTATCACAAACACAACGATTTTGAGTGAAACATGATTATTCCTACAATAAGATTTGAGCTTTTTAAACAAGTAGCCCAACACAAATAATGTCAGGGATATTGTGCTTACTCTGGCAAACAAACACCAGCAAATGATCAGTTCTAACTTACATTCATCCAGTCTCGGTGCATCAAATCTTGAAGTGACAATTGTCCCCGCAGTACTGATATATGTTTTGAATGACGAGGTTGTCTTGGCTCTCAGACAGAAATATCCAGATATTAGTCAAGTTAATATCACAAAGAATGTGACATCCTTCTCGCTGTTCTCACGAGAGGGATCAACAACAAAAATGGGGTAATGGTTGCATGTGGTCCAACCATAGACTGTATAATGAGTGGACGTAATGACGTTCGGCTCAAACTGAAGCCTCCAGCAGATGCCCCGCCCCCTGGTGTCTGGCTGCAGTATAGGTCATAAGCCCCGCCCCCTGGTGTCTGGCTGCAGTATAGGTCATAAGCCCTGCCCCCTGGTATCTGGCTGCAGTATAGGTCATAAGCCCCGCCTCCCCATGTATTCCTGATATGAGCCGGGAAAACTTAAAAAAATTACGCTACCTCGTAGAAACGTTTCTCTCATCTTTACGCTAAGGTAGTATGACGATGTCATCTGGCTGCATGGTGTTCAGGTGTTTTTTTTCTGAGAAGTTAGTTTCTCATTAGTTATTGGACGTTAAAAACCGCGATATAAGTTTCATTTTACGATAGTTGACAGCTGCCGTTCGTGAGTAGTTTTTACCGGGGATATAAGAAACTTCGGGAAAGAGCCAAAAGGAGACTAAACCTTCTGAAGAAGAAGAAATAAATATTTTTATTTCTCTTTTTTACTTGGCTCCACCGGAAATTCTCTACTGCACAAACTCTGGCTGCACAATGGCGGCTAGAGAAACGGGGTTTTTTGGCTTCAAAATCGTAGAACGGTGACAGGCGGAAGCACGCTGTCCATTCTATATACAGTCAATGGGTCTACCCAGTTGGATCCAGACGTATGGTGACCCCAAAAAGACATATTGTCATCAAAGGTTTGATTTTAATAAGTTACTGTGCTGTGAAAATTAGTTCAGTAAAAAAACAGAAAAAAAATTGTCTGTCCACCACATATACTTTGTGGGTAGGGCAGGAAAAAGTGGAGGGTGAACTCTTGACTAACCACCTCTCTGTACCCATTCCCCTTCACTCTCTGCTTAACTGCTATACTCCTCACTCTCTTGGTCTCCTCTGGCCTCCTCACTACTTGCCTCCTCTTTGCTCTCACCCTCTTCCTCAGTCTCCAAGCCTCCCCTGTACTAACCACCTCTCTGTCATTCTCCTAACTCTCCGAGCCTCTTCTCTTTCCAACCCACCCTATTACCACCTGGTTCCATGTGTGGTTGGGTATAGAAATGACACGACTAATACCTTTCCACTCTGTGTGTTAGTGCCTCTACCTCAGATTAGCAAAGCAGGATGGCAAGACCAGTATGAATAAACCTGTGTTTAGTTTAATTCTGAGGGTCTTAATAGTTGCGATAATTTCACTGTTTGTCTTCAGACTGTTTCACTGGGGGCTGTCAGCTGCTGCGTAAACACACACAGCATTGAAAAGGGTGCGTTTGTTTTGTATTACACTATTATATGTAATATAAAGGAGTACTGAAATGTTTTAATTTAAAGGACAGTGAATGTTCACTGTGACTTCTGACGGAGTGCACTCCATCACGGAGCGGGGCGTGTAGGGTTTGGTTTGAGAAAGGGCCTGTCTCTCATACTCACTGTGTGTCTCTCACACACATTTTTTTCCCACTGGAGTGTAACTTCACACATACATACATACATACATACACACATACATACATACATACATACATACATACATACATACATACATAGAGCATGTGATTTTAATAAGGAGTAAAAGCTGGGCTTAATGGTCTCTTCTAAATTATTTTTTACGATTTGGTTTACAAAGGTAATTCCATTCTTCTTATCTTCCTTTAACACAAGATGTGTTTTGATTATTGCTCTCCACGGAGAAGAACATTGAGCTAATTAATCTTTTTCTCTGTCAAAAGGTAGTTGAGGATCTGTTGCAACTGGGGAAGCCAAAGCCAGATGTTTAGAGGTAAGTCATAAAATAGTGAAGTCGTAAGGATACATTTTGTTTTGGCTATTGGAACAACATCTATTTGGTAGAAGGGGCATATCCAGCAAGTGAGGGGAAAGGCAGAGCAATAGGGAAGAGTTAGTCCTTTTTCTCTCCTGCCATCCTCTCTCCAACCCTCCTTTTACTTCTCGTGTCCTCTCTTCGGCTGTATTCATATGGCAGACTTTTTCAACATGTATTTTTATTGATGTCTCAAGAGCGGCACTGTCACGGTTTCCAGCGTGCTGAATAATGGAACTCTGGTGCTATTTCCTGGGTTTTCTACATTGGGAGGAGGAGATGCAAATGTGATCATTCAGCACCTACAAAGTGATTTCTCAAACCTGAAACTGATTTTGGTTGGTGTTTTGGCGCCTATGTTTAACCAAGCGGCAACCTCCGGTCTGAAAAAATGAGACAACGCGGAAGTGCTATAAAGCTGCTGTTCCTCCAGTGACCGCTTGGGGCTGGCTCCAGAAGCACCGGAAGTTCTGTACAAGCAGACGGGAAAGGGCGTTTTCAGAGCTGAAATTAGCGTATTTAAAGCCTGGTACAAACTCTGTCTCCCGTCTGGATCGCTAATTTTGCTAACAGCACACACTGTGAGGGGGGGGGATTTTTTTCTAACTCGGCCGTTTGGAAGATATTAGGATCGAGAGCTTACCCAATCAGAGCCACAGCTCAGATCACGTGACTGACGGGCGCCCAATAGCTGTGAGTTTGGGCACTCGTCACTCGTCCCATTTCCAATATGGCTGCGCCCGCTGTTTAGCCTCCAAACAGAGCTGCAGTAACAGACGGGTGACGTCACGGAGACTACATCCATGTTTTATACAGTCTATGTGTTTAACACATTTGAAAGGCAGTTGCAGACAGTGTTGCACCGTGTTGCGCACAAACAGCTGTGGTCAAATAAAACAAACTACAGACATATATTTAGACATGTCCAAAACTCAAGGGGTCTAAAAAACAACCAAAAACTGAGCCTGTTATATGTTTGGAGTCCCGTTCTCTCTCTCTCTCTCTCTCTCTCTCTCTCTGTGCAATAGTTTGGCACAGGCACGCTGTCTTAGGGCGCAGGACCATGTCAGAGGCAAAATTCTAATTATATAGTTGTGACACTACCTTGGTTTTTCTGTGTTTTGTTACTCCCAAATGTAGATTATTAGAGATGTATGGAGAGTCATAACTTTATGTCCAGTAGTTGTACTGAATGGACAGAAATAGGAAGATCTAGCATGGCCAGCTCTTCAACCTTATTGGATAAAGATCTTATACAGTTGTGCCTTAAAGTTTACACCCTCAAGCAGAATTCCCTGATTTTTTGGCCTTTTCTCAAAAAATATGAATGGTAACACAAAAACCTCTCTGTCACCCATGGTTAGTGGTTGAGTGAAGACATTTATTAACAAACAACTTTGTTTACTCTTTTTAGATCATAATGACAACACAAACTTCAAAAATGTCCCTGTTCGTTTTTTTTTATACACACACTGATTACAAGTAAATAGATCACAGGTGAGGATGGTTACCTTTAGTAGACATTCAAACACATTTGTGTTCACTTTTGTGCATTTATCAGGCCAAAACCACCAGAGTTGTGTAAACTTCTTAACAGAGTCATTTTTGAAGTTTCTGTTGTCATCATGATTTAAAAAGAGTAAAAAAATGAATAAATAAATGTCTTCACCCAACCACTAACCATGTGTGATAAAGAGGATTTTGTGTTATCATTCATATTTTCTGAAAAAAGGCCAAAAAATCAGAAATTCTGCTGGGGGGTGTAAACCTTTTGGGCCCATAATGATGGCTGAAACAACAGGTTAATGTCAACTCTTCTAAGCAGACACCGCAGTACCAGCCCGTCATCCTTGTCTTCCCTTCCCCTCAGCTCACAGGGATATTGGACAACAGGTCTTGCAGCAACTAGCATCAACATGCTACAGGTTGCTAGCAGCTGAACGCTTGTGTGTAAACAATGTGACCACAGTTACGCATAAAATCAGAACTGACTACTGGCTGTGTGCTGCAGACTGAGCGCACAGCTAGCCATCTTGTTCTACACCTCATGGGTGATGTTCCTCCAGGATTCAATGATGTGGAACCATGTTCCTTGCATTTTGTGTATGTCCATCTGTACAACTGGAGTTGGCCTGATGTGTATAAGTATTCACAGATGAAAGGCATTAACCAAAGGAAATTGATATATCCCTTTGCCAAAAAAGAATAAAAGACTCAACAGATTCAAAAGAATGGCCCATATACTGTACGTCTCTGTCTCTCTGTCTCTGTCTGCCTTTCTGTCTTTCTGTCTCTCAGTCTCTCTCTGTCAGCCAGGTAACAAAGGATTTGTAAATCAAAAGCAGTGAATAAACTGGGTTTCCACATGCAAACACGAAAACAAACACAAACACAAACAACCAAACACACACACACACACACACATATACACACACACTCCTGTATAGCAGTCTGGTGTAGAAGGCTGTCCGCTCTGCCCTTTCATTCCAGCAGTTACAAACCTCTAGAGACACACAGCTGCTGATGGGATAAGCAAGTTTGTGTGTGTGTGTGTGTGTGTGTGTGTGTGTGTGTGTGTGTTTGTTTCACACAACACATTGCGCTGTGATACACAAACTACAGAAAGTTGGATAAAACCACTGGACTCACTGCTGTGAGAAAGCCCCTTAACATAATGCCAAGCTAGCACACTAACCCATCGAACATATTGAGCCATACTCAAAAAGCTCTTTGTGTGTGTGTGTGTGTGTGTGTGTGTGTGTGTGTGTGTGAATACACAGAGCTTAAGCGTCCTTTTAGAGAATTTTTTTTAGTACATTTCAGTACAGAGGAAAATACTCATACACACCAAACAAGTTTTCCCACATATACCATGCACCATCACAATAACAAAAACTCTTACACTCATACACAACACACACCACAGCTACCAGGGTGTTTTGTTCAGAGGGGCAATGACAGAGGGAACAAAGCTCCTTAATCAGCTACCATCACAGCTATGGATCTGTATCTGCGTCCAGATGGGAGCAGTGTGTCTTAAAAGAATGGGGGGAGCTTGGGGTCAAGTGTTGTGGTGCATGCTTCGCATGTGGTGTTTAGGTAGACCAGAGGTCCTGCTGGGACAGACTGTCTGCATGAACATTGAGCTGTGGGGCTGTTTCTACAGTCACTTGCCCACACTCTCACTTAAACATGGAGGCACAGGGGGAGGGGGTGGTGGTGCTGAGATGGAGAGTTAGAGAGAATTAGAAAGAGAACAGTACTAAACAACAGAAAGAAAGTGTGCATGCAGACATAAATACACATTCAAATTCACCCACGGACACTTACCTACACACACTCACAGACACTTGTACATACTCACAGACACTTACACTCACTCAAAGTGTAGAAATGTTGCTCCTACCTGTCACAGAGGTGACAGTCTCTTGGCTGACAGAAGCTGCAGTCTCTGAGCTGAATCAGCGAGGAAGAGTTTATGGATGCAGAGAGGAGGGGGAGAGATGGAGAGGAAAGGAGCAGCTGAATGGAATCAAAAAGGAGGACCAGAGAAAAAGAAATGCTCTGCAGGTAGAAACAGAGTGGAGAGAGGGAGATAAAGTGAGCAGGAAGAAACACTCAGAGGTTTGTTCAAGACTGAAAAAATATATTTAAATATATATATACAAAAAAAAAGAGCTGTAGTGGTTGTAAGAGGTGAAAAAAATAAGGACAGCGATGAGCAGGCAGTCAGTGCGTCAGTCCCTTGCTTCTCCTGCAGCAGCTCCAGTAAAGTTAGAAAGAGGACAGCTCTGCCAGGGAAGGAGAGAGAGAGGGAGTACTGACTGAGCTGAAGGACAAATCAGGAAGACGGACGGACTAAGAGAGAGAGGGAAAGAGGGTGGCTGGGAGACAGCGAGAGTGGATGAGAGGGGGGGATCAAGAAACTGAGAGGGTGAGAGAGATGGAGAGTGACTGAGAGAGAATGAGAGACTGAGAGAGGGAGTGACAGAGAGAGAGAGGGATGCATGCCTGCCTGCATTACAGTGAAATATTAAAACAGTATCAAAACAAAGTAAGAAAAAAGATGGACCAACATGTCAGAGACTAGATCCACGCCATTGAGGCATCCAAAAAAAAAAAAAATCAGAGAAAACTGGGACACATTAAATTAAGAAAAACATGAGGATCTACCTGCCCAAAACAGGGATTTGTGAGTACATCCCTTCACATGTCAGTTTTAGCTACTTAAAGGTCACTCAAATTATAAAAAAAAAAAAAAGAGGCAGAGGTAATTTTAGCCATACTGATGAGACCACCCTGGAGTTTTGCTAAGCCTGCTGATCAATGCAGAAAGTTGCAGACAAGTAAGTTGAATATGGAAAAGATGACTTATTTTGTTGTAGGAATGGATTTGTAGTCTCTTCTGGCCTGTAAATAAAACAGGAGATCTGCCCTCTAGGTCAGTGGCAATTAATGTCAACCCTTGATAATTCACAGGCCAGGTGAATGGGTGTGTCTGTTGTGGGAAATAACAGCCCATGTTGAAATGTTAATGTGACACCCATCAACTATGGCTGAAATGGAATGATGTGAACCAGTTCAAGAACAATATTTTTTTGTTCTGACAAGGTTCGTAAATGATGGGATGAATCCCAAATGTTAAAAACTGTTTCTGTTCGGAATGAACCAACTGGGAAAAATTCTGGATCAAAGCCCTGCTAGAAACCAAGAAGGCATGTGGCACAATGGAATCTCAAATAAACTGACGAGGCAATTTCCACAGAAATCGTAAGGGACCGCTTTGGCGGCTGCAGGGCATTTCTGTTGCAATAATTCCTTCCATTTTGTTTCTGATTCACAACACAAACCATACTCTTGGTTTCCAGTAAAACAGAGGTCTAACAAGGTCATTAACAGACATGCCCACTTCTTACGCACACTTCCACAAATGTGCTATTCTAGCTTAAAAATAATTTGTCCATAAACTGTATTTGTGTTTGTTCACGAGTGTTGTGTACTTATGTAAGAGCAAAGCCCCACTGTGTGTGTGCCAATGACTGTATATAGAATGGACAGCGTGCTTCCGCCTGTCACCGTTCTACGCTTTTGAAGCCAAAAAACCCTGTTTCTCTAGCCGCCACCAGAGTCTGCGCAGTAGAGAATTTCCGGTGGAGCAGAGTAAAAAAGAGAAAAAAAATATTTATTTCTTCTTCTTCAGAAGGTTTAGTCTCCTTTTGGCTCTTTCCCGAAGTTTCTTATATCCCTGATAAAAACTACTCACTAACGGCAGCTGTCAACTATGGTAAAATAAAACTTATATTGCGTTTTTTAACGTCCAATAACTAATGAGAAACTAACTTCTCAGAAAAAAAAACACCCAAACACCTTGCAGCCAGATGACATCATCATACTACCTTAGCGTAAGGATGAGAGAAACGTTTCTACGAGGTATCGTAATTTTTTAAAGTTTTCCCGGCTCATATCTGGAATACATGGGGAGGCGGGGCTTATGACCTATACTGCAGCCAGACACCAGGGGGCGGGGCTTATGACCTATACTGCAGCCAAACACCAGGGGGCGGGGCATCTGCTGGAGGCTTCAGTTTGAGCCGAACGTTGTTACGTCCACTCATTATACAGTCTATGGTGTGTGCGTGCATGTGTGTCTGTGTGTATGCGTATGTGTGTAATTGTGTAAGGTAAAGCCTAACTTTGTGTGTGTGGTTGAGACAGATAAACCTTCATGTGTGTCTGTGCTCCTAAATGTTTTTATTGGTTAGTGTAAACAGCTGTGTGAATGACAAAGACATTGCAAAGGGGTTGTGTGGTTTCTATGGTAACGGTAATGGTAATCAGGACTTTGGGTCAAATATGGCTTTAAAAAAGCTGACCCTGCACCAAAACTGTAAGAGCTATCCAAAAAATGATGGCATCATGAGCTTCAGGACAATTTAAGGATTCTGACAATGTGAATTTTATTTATCTTTAGGGCCAAAAATGTGACCTTTCCAGCGATTAAAAACAGGGTTTACAATGGTCCTCAGCAGAGGTTCATGAAAAGTGACACATTGGGAATGAGTAGGAGCAAAGCCTGTTTTGTATGACAGTTGGGAGTTTAGTGGCCAATGGGTACAGTTATTTAAATCCCCTGTCTCTTAAAAGCTCAAAAAAATTACCTTCATTTTGATTTTTGATTTTTGTCAATAGAGTGAAGGTTTGTGGGTTTCCCATAGTTTGTTTTTCTGTGTCATCCCCTGCTGTCTCATTCTGGATGATGTAATCTTCAATTTCAGGCAGATGATATTCAGGAGATTTTTGTAAAAGCAGGGTTTTTGAGGACTCCCCTACTAAAATCCATAAACCCCAGCTTCATGCCTTATAGATTCCCGAATAATGGATAAAAATGACTGCGTTTTGAAGTTCAAATGAACTCTCTAGGAGAAAGTATGGCAAGGCAGCAGTGCTGGGAATAACTTTGTTCTCTTTGGTGTGCTGGAGAGTCTCCCCATCCATTCCTTAGGTAACTTTCCATGCTGTTTTTCTTTAATAACTCAGCTAGACATTGGGGAATGTCTTAAAATTTTCTTAAAGCTATAGGAGGAGAAGCATGCTAACAACAGTGCTCAGAAGATGATGAAAAAGATAGACATGGAAGAGCATAGGTGGTGTCAAAGCCCAAGCCCCCAATTACATGCACAGACCCTGAATTCAAGCCAGCCATTTTAAAACCTCTTCCCCAATGTTTTGAATCAAGGACTGAGAAAAACACTCCACAAAAGTTGACCCCAACCCGAGCGGCAACCTCCGGTCTGAAAAAATGAGACAACGCAGAAGTGCTAAAAAGTTGCTGTTCCTCTAGTGACCGCTTGAGGCTGGCTCCAGAAGCACCGGAAGTACTGTACAAGCAGACAGGAAAAAGGCTGTTTTCAGAGCCGAAATTAGCGTATTTAAAGCCTGGTACAAACTCTGTCTCCCGTCTGGATCGCTAATTTCACTAACGGCACACACTGTGAGGAGGGTGAATTTTTTTCTAACTCGGCCGTTTGGAAGATATTAGGATCAAGAGCTTACCCAATCAGAGCCACAGCTCAGATCACGTGACTGACGGGCGCCCAATGGCTGTGAGTTTGGACACTCGTCACTCGTCCCATTTCCAATATGGCAGCGCCCGCCGTTTAGCCTCAAAACAGAGCTGCAGTAACAGACGGGTGACGACACGGAGACTACGTCCATGTTTTATACAGTCTATGCCCCAACCACTACTGTGGGATTTGTGTCAACAGCAACCCCAGTAAAATCCTCTGCATGATCATCAATTAACTACTTCTATTCAGTTAACTAACGATTAATAATTAATTAGCTCCTTCACTTCCTCACAGGAAAAAAAGTCCTCAGCGAGTATTGTCTTTTCACCAAATTACCGCACAACAGACCATATTTTTTACCCTCAGCACCCTGGTAGAAAAACAAATGAGCAAAAACTAATACAAACTGTTCCCTTGCTTGGTAGACTTCAAAAAAAGATTTGATTCAATCTGGCACCATAGTCTGCTGTATAAACTTCTGCTAACTGGAATATGATGAAACACTGAGAGAGAGTGACTTTGTAAATCAATGGAACCATCTTAAATTGGTATCTGACTGTGTGTTTGCTGTCTGCGTCTGTATCGTGTGATATTTAAGTGTCAAGGCAGTCTGCATGCATTTCATCCAGATCACACAAACTGCAAACAGCGTGCTCTGGAAAACTTTGCATGCGGATGTGTAGACACCCTAAACTGTGCCCTGTGCATCTGATTCCCAGGCCCCTGTCTGCCCGGGTCCCTATGCAATTGCTAACCTGTGTCAATGGTAGGTGAAGCACTTTGAATCCCTTGCTGGTCACTCAATATTCACCTCATGTGAAGACAGTGGTTGTTCTTCTCCTCCATCGCCCTGAAGATTTGTTTTATTGTAGTCAGACAGACACTCTGAAAGCATCATGATGTTCTCTGATCTCCATGGAGTTCAAGCTACAAATAATAATTCATCTTCATCTCTTTAAAATAAGCATTTATGTTCCATTCTCCAAAACTATTTTTCTGCTGTTTTAAAGTAAAGTCATAAAAGAGTCAAAAAGTCTCTGCTTTTCTTATCATCTATTGTGACATTTACAGCTGCTCATTCACACCCAACACGTGAGCTTCATGCTTGAAGCCTGTGACAAAAAACTTACCAGAGGAACATAGAAGGAAAATAACTTCTTCAGACCCAGAGGTTCCCTCCTCTCCGTCAGCTCCCAGTGAGCAGCGAGGTGTCCATCCT
The DNA here is from genome assembly GCA_008086565.1 of Thalassoma bifasciatum. NCBI lineage: Eukaryota > Metazoa > Chordata > Actinopteri > Labriformes > Labridae > Thalassoma > Thalassoma bifasciatum. The sequence goes on along the minus strand of RPOG01000782.1, from coordinate 10,912 downwards.
GCAGTAAAGAGGGAACTCTGCAGAGGATTAAAGACTTTCACAGATCATAGATCAGAGTCTGCTCCAGCTGCAGAGGAGACTGTGCTGAGCCCAAAGAACGCTCCGGAACATTTCAGACACTAAAGCCAGAATCAGCAGCATCCTGCAGCATCATGCAGCATCCTGCAGCCTGAGGGATGGTGATATACGGCTGCAATAAAGACTGCAGAGCTACAGACACCACTACACTGCACAGAGATCACTGAGGTAGGTCTTCACTCAGGGGTCAAAGGTCAGGCACTGGGGAGGGGCTTCACTCAAGGTTCAAAGGTCAGACACTGAAGAGGACTGAACTTTATTTTGTCAGGATTAATTTTGGTGCTTTTTCTTTTATTTTGAAAGGACTGTTGAGGGAAAAGAAGATGAGTAGAGGTGGGGGTGACCAAGATTCAGTCCTACAGCCACTGGGATATCTGTGCCCACAGCCTCCTTGTCCACACATGCACACATGCACCACGCACACACGCACACACACACACAAACACACAAACACACACACAAACACGCAACCACAGCCACATCCTCCGTTGCTGTCACTCTTTCTACATCTCCTCTTCTTAACCCTTAACTGTTTCCTCCTTGTTCCTGCGATCAACATTTGCTTCCTGCTCTTTGGTGTCTGTGTGTGTGTGTGTGTGTGTGTTTGGGGGGTGGGAGGGGGGATGATGATGGGGGAGGCTTCATCAGGATGGGACTGTCCTTCAGGAATTACTTCTGGCTCCAGAGCCTGAGTCAGCAGAGGATCACCTTTACAAAGAGACAGGTGTTGATGGACTCCATTCATTTCAGACCAATCTCTTTCTCTTTCTCTCTCTCTCTCTCTCTCTCCCATACACACACACACACACACACACACACACACACACAGTGCAAACAACCAAATTCTGTCGTTTTGAAAAATGTACGATTCCACTATTTTAGCTTTTGTGCTCCATAGCACTGCCTTGGTGAAAAAAATGCTGCTGCTTCGAGAAAGGTCTGTTGTGGGCCTGTTGCATAGTGGCGGATCTGGTACAATGGCTCGTTAGTAGGGGGAACCCACACCCCTAACCCTACCCTACCTTTGGTGGGCAGGTCTTGTACCAGTAGGCCGATCCCGTTCCAACAGTCCATAGGGTCTGCAGACAGTTACTATTGGCCCCTTCAGCTACTTTGAGCTACAGGCCTGAATTGTTTTGTACATACCTTTCGTACCAAGACCTACAGAAAGTCTCCTAAAGAGACATGCCATCCAGAGAGAACAACTTCTGAATAAAACAGGAAACACAGAGAAAAGAACTACAAAATAAAACAAGGTATAGGTTGCAAGAACTTCAGAATAAAACAGGGAACACACAGAACAAAGGACACATAGGGCCTGATCTACTGGCGGTTTGCGTGTACAAAAACACATGCAAACTCAAATGCATGCGCAAACCTGATCTATTCACAGGGTGAAGACATGGACTACGTCCCCCATGTGAGCAAAACAGCATGCCCCATCCATTTAGCACGTCTGCCTTAATGAATATGCAGAGTGCATGTAGATCACCAGGACGCGCAAAATTCTGGGAGGAGGAAATGCAAATGTAATCATTTGGCACCGGCAAAATGATTTATCAAACCTGAAACAGTTTGCGGGAGCTGTTTTAGACTCTATATTTAGCACATGTGAAAAGCAGGTAAAAACAGCTTTACGCAAAGACAGCTGCAGTCAAATACAACAAACTACAGACAAATGTTTAGACATCTCCACAGCCCAAGAGGTCTAAAAAACTCTTAGAAAACTCTTTAAAAAACAAGCACAAAAAACAGAGCCTACGATATGATTCGGATTCCTTCTCTTTCTCTTTCCCTCTCTTAATAATTAAATTAATAATTACATTTTTTAAAAGCATTTTTAGTTTTTCTGTTTTACAGCTTAAATGTAGATCATTAGATGTGTGGAGTGTCAGGGTTTTTTGTACAGTAGTTTTTTCTGTAAATTCAGATGTAGAGGGCGGATGGAAAGCACGTTTTTCTGCAGGCCTTGGTAAAGGACGAGTTTATCTCATTGAAGAGCTGACAGAATGTGCACATTATAGTAATGTCAACAGCAAAATCTAAGGTGATCCACTTTCCCTTTTTGAAGACTTCAGAATTAAGGGAGATCACAGCGCCTGTGCTACTTTACAGGTGTTTCCCCTGCGCAGATAAAGATTAAAAGACTTAAACATCCCTTTTCAATTTCTGAGAAAATCTAACAGTGACGGTGGACAATCACAGCAGTTATGTCTTTGGGATTGAATACAAGATTAAAATATATCCCAACTAAGTCCTGAACTGTCATTTTTATCACAAGAACACAGAAGACTGGCTGGTTTCTGTTGTCCAGCTGATTTTCATTTTGCATGAGAGGGTTATCCTTATGTGATATAGATCTGCAACTCTGTGGATTCAAATGTAGTTTTTGGTTTACAGCCACTCTGCTCTCTCAAACTCTCAATGGAAACAGACAACAGCACACACTAAACCCTTATTTAAATAGGGCATGCTGCTCCTGTTATCAGTTGAGCGTGATATCTTAGTAGATCACTCACAACACGCCCACTTTTGGCGTGTGCAATTTTTTTAGTTTGATCGTGCAATGTACTGCTGGGTATTTGGAATCTTAGTAGATCAGACCCATAGGGTTTATGAAAGACAAGTGACTACAAATGTTCCTGTTTCAGTGCTCACCTGCCTGCAGCAGTCTTTCTTGCCCTCCTCCCTCTCCCTCACCCCCCCACCCCCTTCTTCCTGAAGGTGAGGTGCTGGAGTCTAATCTCTGTTTCTGCTGAGTCCACTAAACTCTGCAGCTGAGCGGCCAGCCGGCCGCCAATATCCATCACCCAAACCAGGACTGACATGTGTCGCTTGGTCATCCCCTCCCTCCACCTTCTCCTCAGTTTGTGTTCATTCATGTTTTACTCGTACTCACAGTGTTTCAAGGTTGCTGCTAAAATGGGTCAAACTGAGTCTGCAGTTGAAGGAGGAAAAAGGGGAGGAGAACAGTTGGTGTAGCAGGAAGAGTTGCAGTAAGAGGAGGAGGAGAAGAGGGAGCAGTTGAAGGAGCAGGATTAGGAGGAGTAGCCATTGGAGGAGAAGGAGGAGTAGAAGGAGAAGGTATCGGGAGAAGCAGTGGAGGGAGCAGCACTTTGAGGAGCAGAAGAAGAAGCAGGGTGAGGAGCCATAAGCCCCGTTTCCACCAAGCGGATAGGGTCGGTTCGTCTCGGTACGGCACGCATTTTGTAGCGTTTCCATAGGGACGGGTCCCCTTATAAGGGGCCTGTACTGCTCCACTTTTCAGTACCCTTCCGTTGGGGTGCCAAGCCGTCCCAAACCGGCCCCAGGGGTGGGGCTATAAACACAGCGGTAGTTGATTGGTTAAAAGATCGGTAACTTCCTGCGTGACAGCGGTAAAAAAGACCGTCACACAACCCCTCACACAGCCTTTCCTGAAACAAAGCTTCATTGCGTTATGGAATAAAGAGCCACATGCTGATCACAAAGTAGAAGAGTTGCTGGATGTCCTCCATCTTTCTCTTTGTTTAGAATGCCACAAATTTATTTTTCCTTGTATTTATTCGCGGGGTACACTGTGTAGCGCTCAGAGCGCTGCAGTGACGTCACGCGTTACGTGGCTGACGCGGCTCTCGATATCAGGCCCATAAAGCAGGGTACGGTTGGCTGTGGAAACTTACACAGGATCAGGCTTTACTGATCTGACCCTTACCCAAGTGTACCGATCCGTACCAGACTGCCTGGTGGAAACGAGCCTATAGAGAGCTGAGAGACTGGGTCCTACCCTGTGAACCCTTCAAAGGTGATTTCTCAATAAGGTCATGACCAACCTAAGGGAGGAGAGGGTGCTCTGAGTGAAGAAGCTCTAAAGCAGGGGTCACCAACGCCTATGCTGAGTCAGCATTTCAACATAAAAAAGTTGAATATATAATTAGGTCAGTATTTATGTAATAAAAAATAGCTGTCCAGAAACTATTTTGGTGCATTTCTTTTTCATTTTTTTTTCCTGTTTCACAGCTTTGTTTTGAATTCTTCTGTTATTTTGTTTTTCAAAAGTAAACAGTCAATGTTTCTGTTCCACACAGAGCCACTCAGTGTTAGAAAATGTTTTTTTTTTTCAAAAGTTGTTTACATTTCAAACTGACCAATAAGAACACAGAGATGGCTATCACAGTTATGACATCACAGAAAGGCAGGAAGCAACAGCAACAACAGAGGAATTCCCTTCACTTCACTTCTTGGAGGCAGAGAGTACAGTACATTATTTGTTTCACAGAAAGCAGAGCAGAGTGCCAGTTTTATCAAAGCAAAGATTGGGAATATGAACAACCAAAACACAGAAACACAAATGCTGGAGACCTTTCCAGTGGTCTCCCCAGAATTACTCCGTCCGGTGGTCGACGTTTTCCTGGACAAGATTACTGTAGAACAGTGGGCGCGTCTGGAAAACGGGATCAATGACCCGGAAACAAGAGAAATAATCACGACTATGAGTGTTGATATAGTCGCCACGATTGCAAAGCACATTTTTAAGTTTTTGAAGAAGAAAAACAAAACAGAAACTCCTCGTAAATCTTCCTCTCAAGGCTCCAACAACAGTGTCACAGAGGAGCAAATCCACGAGTGTCTCGGTGAGTCCATCTCAAGGACACTGGCGGAAAAGTTGGGTGTCAATGAGATCATCAGCTGTAGCACCTCAAGGGCTGTGACCGGGCTCGTGGCAGAGGAAGTTACAGACAGAATAAACTCAGAGCTCGCCAGTCAGGGAGGGAAACTGCAGGCGTCCAAGTCGTTTGCAAAGAGGTTGAAGTTGATTGTGGACAGAATGATCAGGTTCGTGAAGATCTTCAAAAAGATTTCCACAATCCCAGACTCATCAAGTGAAGCTGAAGTTACATCACTGATGGAGGAAGAGGAGGACGAAGAGGAACTGGACGAAGTCGGGTCATTAAGTCAGACTCCAGTCACCTCCCTGGTGGAGAAAGAAACAGCCATTAGGTCTTCACCCAGTATCTCTCCACAGATAAAAGCAATTTCTGCGGTGAAATCTATCCTCAAGGAAGAAGCTCAAGATGCAGCTTTCTTTCAAACTAGTTCACTGAGACTGCTTAAAGTCAGGTCGAATCTACTCCTGCGATCGACAAGTCGAATCAGCATTGTTGAAATAGTCTGGAACAATATGGAAGAGGAAAACAAGGCCAGGACTGAATCAAAGATCCCAACACCCATCAAAGCAAACAGTCCCGTTTGGAGAAAAGTAATCAGATGCACCGAACAGTTTTTTGTCAAGAGGTTTGTAAAAGAATCAATCATGAAATCGTTTACCAAAGTGAAGAAAATCTGCAAAAACTGGATCCCGAAGAAAGACAAAGCCTCCATGGGGTCGGTTGTTGAGGAGATGGATAAGTTGGTGGATAAGATGCTCCAAAGATATGAACCAGAGGGGAAGAAAGTCGACGTGATGAGCGTTTACAGGCAGATGGCCAGAGACATCACAGAAGGTAAGTTTGAAATGACTAAGAAGGAGCTGGCTGAGTTCATTTTCTTCCATCTGAGTCCAGAAAAAAAGCAGAGGGTGCATGTAATGGGCTTTGTCAGGACTGAAGTGGACTATTTCATGAAGCTCATGTGGAATTGGCTGAACCAGCAGGCCGAGGCACAGAGGAGAAGAAAAGATCACGTATCTGCTGCTCTGATGAAGATCAAAGGAGTCATCGGAGGTCCATCTTACACAAGAAGTCAACCAGAGAGCGTCCTTGTGGAAAAAGTGGATCCACAGGAAGACACATATGTAAACAAATGGGACGAGCTGACGTGTGAGGTTGTGGTGACAATACTGGTGAACCGGATGGTGAAGAAAGTTCTAGATAAACGGCACAACGCTTACAAGGAGAGTGTCATCTCAGCGTTAACTGCGTCACTCTTGGCAGAGCTGGAGGGCACTGAGGTCAAGATCAAGCTCAGCCCAAACAACATGACACGCACTCTGAAGGCAGTACACAAAGAACTCCTCAAAGAGGTAAGTGAGGATTTGCTCTGGAAGAAGGTGCTGCAAAAAGATCCAGAAATCCTTAAACACGTCGCTGAGACTCTGAAGAAACATCTGAAGGCGCCGAGAGAGGTAAGCGCTGTAAAAGTCTTCTTTAAATCCCTGTTTAAGAGCGTTTCCAAGCCGGTCACCTCTATCTTTAAGCACGGCTAAACAGCTGTGGGGTGGGGGCCTCAAGTCCTGCGTCACATCCAGATCCACTCTCTGTGCGACTAGCCTCACTTTGGCTGATCACACAGAGTCAGGGCTGGATGTGAAGCAGGACTTAAGGCCCCCATAGTTTTACAACAGGTTTACTCCGAGGGCTTCGGTTTGTCCTACGTTTTACAAAAGAAAACAAAAAAAAACACCCAACACCCACCAAAAAATAACGACACCAAAGGAAGGACTTCAAGTCTTAACAGAGACCTTAGAGTTTAATTCCCAACAAGAACTGAAGGTTCACATCAGGGCCTGAGCTCATGGCAGTGAGAAAACCTCCTGAGACACTACTCATTTTACAAAACCGCAACTAAATAAACATAAAAAACTCTCAAATGCTGATTTTTTATTTTATTCATTTATTTATTTTTAGATATAATTCTGTTTCTATTTCCATATACATTTCAATGCTTTATTTGTGTCTATGGAGTGAAGTTTGAGGATTTTAGAGTTTGGGAAATTTCTAATGTCTCCCTAGCTTCAGCAGCACTCTGGGTAACTGGTGGCATAAATGTTTCTATGATCTAAAATGTCTGGGTCACACAAGCATTTATGAGCCTCAATCTTCAACTTTTAAAACAGAGTTATGTACCAGCACAGAGATGGCAAACACAAAGCCTTTAGACAGCCTTGTCATGTTCTGACATCGTTCCATCTGTGCAGGAGGGAAAAACAGCAACTTAAACACCCCATGAGTATGTGAGTCTCTCTCACCTCTGTCTGTCATTCACACTGTGCTGCTCCCCTGAGGAGCATCCACAGACATGAAGCCAATGACTGTTGGTTTCCTGAAACTACTACACTGGCCTCGTCTAAGGGGTCGAGATCAATTTCAACAAAAAGGAGGCTAGGTTTTTGGATGAAACCAGGACAGGCAATAACTCCCCTTTTTTCTAAGAATTATTCAGCCATCCTGTTTTTATTCATTCTGTTTTGTTTCTTTTTTCCCTAGTTTCTTAGTTTTCATCATTTCTCCTTCAAAGCTGTTGGATCCTTCAATGAAGATGCGGGCTGGCTTGGCTAACCTGTGAAATCTCATTGTTCTAAGCAGTTAAAAAATCTGAAAAAAATGTTGAACCTGTGGAATAATACTGCTTAAAGCAGTCAACCACTGCTGAAAATGTTAAACTTGTGAAATGATACTGCTGTAAGCATAGAAAATCTGGAAAAAAGGTTGAACCTGTGAAATGATGCTGCTTAAAGCAGTAAACTACTGGTGAAAAATATAAAACTTGTGAAATAATATTGCTGAAAGCACATAAAAACCTAAAAAAAAAGTCTAATCTGTGAAATGATACTGCTAAATGAAGTTATACAGTGCTGAAAATGTTAAACTTGTGAAAAATATTACTGAAAGCAGATAAAACAACTAAAAAAAATTTTGAACCTGTGAAACAATACTGCTTAAAGCACTAAACACTGCTGAAAAATGTTATTATGAAAAAAAATTGCTGAAAGCATTTAAATCTGAAGAAAATGTTGAACCTGTTAAATAATACTGCTTAAGAAATTAAACACTGCTGAAAAGCAATGACTGTATATAGAATAAACAGCGTGCTTCCGCCTGTCACCGTTCTACGATTTTGAAGCCAAAAAACCCCGTTTCTCTAGCCGCCATTGTGCAGCCAGAGTCTGCGCAGTAGAGAATTTCCGGTGGAGCCAAGTAAATAAGAGAAATAAAAATGTTTATTACTTCTTCTTCAGGAGGTTTAGTCTCCTTTTGGCTCTTTCCTGAAGTTTCTTATATCCCCGATAAAAACTACTCACGAACGGCAGCTGTCAACTATCGTAAAACGAAACTTATATCGCAGTTTTTAACGTCCAATAACTAATGAGAAACCAACTTCTCAGAAAAAAAAACACCTGAACACCATGCAGCCAGATGACATCGTCATACTACCTTAGTTTAAGGATGAGAGAAACGTTTCTATGAGGTATCGTAATTTTTTTAAGTTTTCCCGGCTCGTATCTGGAATACATGGGGAGGCGGGGCTTATGACCTATACTGCAGCATGACACCAGGGGGCGGGGCATCTGCTGGAGGCTTCAGTTTGAGCCGATCGTTGTTACGTCCACTCATTATGCAGTCTATGCTGAAAAATGTGAAACTTGTGAAAAAATATTGCTGAAGGCAATGAAACAGCTGAAACTGCTAAACCTGTGTCATAAATTTGCTAAATGAAGTAAAACAGTTGAAACTTTTTAACCTGTGGAATAATACTGCTTTATAGCAGTCAAATACAGCTAAAAATGTTCAACCTGTGAAATAAAATTGCTGAAAGGTGATTGGCAATGCAGGATTTTTTTTTATTTTGACGCTTAAAAAATGAAGGGAGGAATGAGAAATGATGAAGAAGTGTGTGTGCGTGTGTGTGTGTGTGTGTGTGTGTGTGTGTGTTCCTGAGTGTTCTGATTGCTCAGTGTAAGCAGCTGTGTGGTTTCCATGGTGATGAAGATGAAGGGATAGAACACATTCTCTTCTGTGTCACAGAGAAAGCCTTGGCTCAACTTTGTTGGAGACGAGCTCTGAAACAGTTGTGTCCTGTGCCAAAACCGTGAGAGATATGACACAAATAACCCCACCATGGGAACCTCAAGGCTTCAGGGAATCTGTGTGTGATGTGATTTTTATCCATGTGTGGGACCAAAAATGTGCCCGTCAAAGCGAGTCAAAAATGTGTTCAAAATAGGACAGAGCAGAGGTTCCTGATCAGGGATATGAATGGGAGTGAATGGGAGCAAAAGCCGGGTTCATCTGACAGTTGGTCCTGAATCAGTGAAAGGGTACAATCTTTCCCTTTGAGGACACTTTTGTTAGAAGCACAACAAAATTACCTTTGTTTTGAGGTATAACCGAGCGGCAACCTCCGGTCTGAAAAAATGAGACAACACGGAAGTGCTAAAAAGCTGCTGTTCCTCAAGTGACCGCTTGAGGCTGGCTCCAGAAGCACCGGAAGTACTGTGTTAGCAGACGGGAAAAAGGCCATTTTCAGAGCCGTGATCGGCGTATTTAAAGCCTGGTACAAACTCTGTCTCCCGTCTGGATCGCTAATTTTGCTAACGGCTCCCACTGTGAGGGGGGTGAATTTTTTTCTAACTCGGCCGTTTGGAAGATATTAGGACTAAGAGCTTACCCAATCAGAGCCACAGCACAGATCACGAGACTGACGGACGCCCAATCGCTGTGAGTTTGGGCACTCGTCACTCGTCCCATTTCCAATATGGCCGCGCCCGCCGTTTAGCCTCAAAACAGAGCTGCAGTAACAGACGGGTGACGTCACGGAGACTACGTCCATGTTTTATACAGTCTATGGTTTTGAGGCTAAACGATGGGCGCAGCCATATTGGAAATGGGACGAGTGACGAGTGCCCAAACTCACAGCTATTGGGCGCCCGTCAGTCACGTGATCTGAGCTGTGGCTCTGATTGGGTAAGCTCCTAATATCTTCCAAACGGCCGAGTTAGAAAAAAAATCACCCCCCTCACAGTGTGTGCCGTATGCAAAATTCGCGATCCAGACGGGAGACAGAGTTTGTACCAGGCTTTAAATACGCTAATTTCAGCTCTGAAAACGGCCTTTTTCCCGTCTGCTTGTACAGGACGTCCGGTGCTTCTGGAGCCAGCCTCAAGCGGTCACTGGAAGAACAGCAGCTTTTTAACACTTACGCGTTGTCTCATTTTTTCAGACCGGAGGTTGCCGCTTGGTTGAATATCAATATGTTGAAATGCTGAGTCAGCATTTCAACATAATTACGTTAGTATTTATATAATAAAAAGTAGCTGTCCAGAAACTATTTTGGTGCATTTCTTTTTCTTTTTTTTTTCTTGTTTCACAGCTTTGTTTTGAATTCTTCTGTTATTTTGTTTTTCAACAGTAAACAGTCAATGTTTCTGTTCCACACAGAGCCACTCAGTGTTAGAAAATGTTTTTTTTTTCAAAAGTTGTTTACATTTCAAACTGACCAATGAGAACACAGAGATGGCTATCACAGTTATGACATCACAGAAAGGCAGGAAGCAACAGCAACAACAGAGGAATTCACTTCACTTCACTTCTTGGAGGCAGAGAGTACAGTACATTATTTGTTTCACAGAAAGCAGAGCAGAGTGCCAGTTTTATCAAAGCAAAAATTGGGAATATGAACAACCAAAACACAGAAACACAAATGCTGGAGACCTTTCCAGTGGTCTCCCCAGAATTACTCCGTCCGGTGGTCGACGTTTTCCTGGACAAGATTACAGTAGAACAGTGGGCGCGTCTGGAGAACGGGATCAATGACCCGGAAACAAGAGAAATAATCACGACTATGAGTGTTAATATAGTCGCCACGATTGCAAAGCACATTTTTAAGTTTTTGAAGAAGAAAAACAAAACACAAACTCCTCGTAAATCTTCCTCTCAGGGCTCCAACAACAGTGTCACAGAGGAGCAAATCCACGAGTGTCTCGGTGAGTCCATCTCAAGGACACTGGCGGAAAAGTTGGGTGTCAATGAGATCATCAGCTGTAGCACCTCAAGGGCTGTGACCGGGCTCGTGGCAGAGGAAGTTACAGACAGAATAAACTCAGAGCTCGCCAGTCAGGGAGGGAAACTGCAGGCGT
>RPOG01000781.1:0-237498 GCA_008086565.1 Thalassoma bifasciatum | reverse complement strand
GAACCCCAAAGTTTCACTCATTCTCTCAACTTGGTGACTAATCTAAATGTTTCCAAACATTGGAATCGCCTGTTCAGAGGTTTTTTCTTTCCACTCGTGACGCCTTAAGTTCAGTCTCGTGCTCCAAAACAGAAGCTTTGTGGAACTTTACAGAAACACCTGGTCATGTCTGACTCCTAAATGTATCCAGCCCGGGGCTCTTTTCAGGGTTGTTGGCCTTTACCCAAAACACAGACCAGCAGTGTGGGTAGCTACACTATATTCATTTTGAAATAAACAATATCAAAGACATAACCTTAGAGTACCCAGGGTGAAAATGAGGGACAGAGAACATTTGTAAGGCTGTAAAGACGTTATATTCTCCTTAATGTCAATCCCAGTTAAAAACGAAATAATGGTTTCTTGATTAAGACGTGTTTTTTGTTGTAGACCTGATGAAAGCAGTTTTCACCTCCCTCAAAATACCATTTGTTAGGTTCCACAAAACAATAAAATCCTCATTAAAACCTGCACTAACTCTGGAATGAAATACATTAATATTATTTATGTCTCACTTAGGGAGTTTATTGTCTTGTAATGTTAGCCTCTCTGTCTTTCCATCCATTACAGTATTATCTTTAGCAATCAGCAGCACTTACAGGTACTCAGTTCTGCCTCTCCTTTTGAAGCAATGTATCTCCATGTCAGCCTCCTTTCCGTTTCCATCCATTTACATCTTCCCATCCCTCCCACTCAGCTCACTTCCTGCCTCCAACATTTCATCAGTGTCTGTCTCTGTTGATCTCTCTATCTATTGCGTTTATGACCTCCTTTCCCATCTCTCTCTTCCTCATTATTACATCCCTTGATCTCCCCACAGTTCATACCTGTTGCCTCCACCATGCCTTCAAGGATCACCACGATCTCAAACTCCTCCTTCTCCATTTGAGCCAGAGACATCTCCCAGAAAGGGCTCTTCTCGTTGATCTCGTGAGAGATGATAAGCGGCGACACCAGGAACAGCCGGTCGTCTCCGGTGTCAAAGCCGATGTTAATGTCAGTCTGGTTGAGTGGGATGAACTCCCCCTCCTTGGTCTGCTGCGAGCGGATCAGCTTTGCTCTGATCGATGCCTCCACGATGTGAGAGTTCCTCAGGTCCCCTACCCTAAACATCAGGCACATCTTGTTGTCTCGCACTGATATGACAGCTTTGTGCGAGAACATCAGGGTCTCGGCGCGGTTCTTTGGCTGCGAGATCTTGACAAACATGCATCCGACCATCATTGCGTTCACAATGGAACCCAAGATGGCCTGCACCAAAAGTAGTATGATACCTTCAGGACATTTTTCTGTGATCACTCTGTAACCGTACCCAATGGTGGTCTCGGTTTCAATGGAGAAGAGGAAGGCTGAGACAAAACTGTTGAGATTCTCCACACAGGGGGTCCAGCCCTCCTCGTCTGCATGCAGAAGATCCCCACGGATGAGTGCAATCAGCCACCACAGGAAGCCAAAGAAAAGCCAGTTCACCACATACACCAAGGTGAATATGAAGAGACTAAGACGCCATCGAAGGTCCACCAGCGTGGTGAACAGATCACTGAGGTAACGGTAGGTCTCTTGCACGTTTCCATGATGGACATTACACTTGCCGTCCTTCTGCACGTATCGCTGACGTGGCTTCTTTGCCGGGTCAGAAATCAAGTGGGTTCGCTCTGTGGAGATCTGAGCCTCCCTCAAGTGTTTCGGAAGCTTCTTCACCTGTGTTGAAGAGAAGAGGAAAAGACAGGGAGCAAAAGTCAAGAGATGAAAGAGAGGGATCAGAATCATTTTAAGTGCTTCTTGATATGACTGCAGGGAAGGGTAGCCCTGGTGATTTGGTTTCAGAAGTTCTTTTGCTGAAGCTGTATTGAATTTGAATTGGAGGATGTAGGTGTTAACCTTTTAAACAAGATTTTCTTTCACTCTTTTCAAAACCACACTGCTCTGAGATGCTGGCAGGGAGGCAAATGAAATTAAGAGCTGTTATGAAGCCACTGGTCTCTGCTTCTCCACTGTGACTTTGTAGGTGTCAGTGAATGCACTTTTATATACAGGGGAGAGGAGAAAGTAAGGATACAATCAGGACACAAGGGCGCCCGGGTCTTTGTCTGTGTTGGCCCAGCTCCAGCGAGGCGATCTGTCCCCACAGCTGTGCCCTCCCAACCTTACTGTCCCCTGTGTTCCCTCCCCCCTCACCCTCTGGGACTTTGGCAGGCCTGGATAGGAACAGATCCTCCATCTTTTCCCAGTGGACCCTCATGGCATCCTTAAAAAGAGTGGCATATGCCTGGGCACACGTGTTGGATTATGTAAAAGCCACTCTCAGGCATCAAACAGCAAGATTCTATTATTGTATGTTTGAATCATTTACATTTATGAGAAGAATGCCTATACTACAAAGCCGAGTATTCCTGCAGGTGCTGTAGATAGTCTCCCATTTCTGAAACAGATATATGTTTAGATATATAGAGAAAGAGACAAACATATAGGAAGACGGGGCTGTCAGGCACCTTTCAAACATACAAAGGACACACTGGCAGCACGCTGACACCTTCCAATCTCAGCTGATAATCGAAATGCATTGTGCGGAGGCAAGAAAACACCTCTTGTGCCCTATAAATCTTGCTGCTAATCGGACACCTGTGATCTATCTCTCTCTTGAGTTTTGCTCACATCTGGTGTCCTATTGTAGCTGCCGTAGCTGCTCTTCTTCTTTATCAGAAAAGCGATCACTCTCACAGCTCAGCGCGGAGAGGAAATAAATTAAGGTACTATAATATTGTTGTGCTGCCTTCAATTGTAGAGATGTGATAATAAAATCTGTCAAATGGGTTTGTTTGGTTGCCTTGAGATGTCAGCTGCTGTATCATTGCAGTCCCGTGCACATGCCTCTTGGGTCAGGCCTGCATGTGCAGTATTGAGTTTTCAGGTATTGATTTGAGTGATCCCTGTGTGAGGAACATTTCAACAAAGAGGAATTGAAAGACAATGCTTATTGATTAGCATTGCAATTAGTGGTTAGATGACAGTGCATTCACTAAATGTCAGTGGGCTCCCTTATTACCAGCTGTGCTCAGGGATAATGGACCCAAATATATTCCAAAGAAAGTCAGGCCAGTATTTCTAATCTGAAGCCCCCCTTCCACAACACCAGGCACTGCAAACAACATTTTTTTTCTATAATATTAATCAGTACCCTGCTTTGAGATGGAGGACATCCAAAATAGTCCCATTTTATTTCAAAAGCAAGGCCAATTGAATGATAGATGAAGCTGTCAGAGCAGTGCCTCCCAATCTATGGCCTTTTCAGTCTATGTAGGCTATGGGGTGATGGTCGATAAACAAATTCATTAGTTGTCTCTGCGTGGCAGTACAAGCGCTGGATGTTTTCTCTCAATCGAGCTTTTATGGACACACATGGGTAGACAGTACAAGTTTAATCAGTCAGGGAATGGGGACTGATAACAAGTGCTAGCCAAGCACTCTTGATCGATCTTTATCTCTTAAACTAAACCAATGCCAAGAGAAACGATCTATATATCTTTATCAGAGCCAGAGAACTGGGAATTGATGTATTCTGTGAAGTCTTTCACATTAACTGGACTGTACTCATTAACACCTTAAAAGTATTTAGTTTTATATGTTCTTCAGGTTTATCTTTTCCTTGACTCTTGACTCAGCATCCATCAGCATGTCCCCTGTACCTTACATTGACCTCTCTATGAGGGCGTTCACACTGGCATAGTTCCGGTCCCTGAACCCAATCAGGAACCAGCTGGCATGTTCAGACTAAACACCAACCTTCAATCTGAAAAAACGAGACAATGTGGAAGTGCTAAAAAGCTGCTGTTCCTTGAGTGACCACTTGAGGCTGGCTCCAGAAGTCAGGTACACACCGAGCCAAAAAAAAAAAAAAAAAAAAAACTTCTTCAGGGCTGAAATTAGCATATCTACACCCTGGTACAAAAACTGTCTCCCATCTGAATCAATCATTTTGCTGACAGCACACACTGGGGGTGAATTGTTTTTTTAAACAAGATAGATAGAAGATATTAAGATGGAGAGCTTGCCCAATCAGAGGCACAGGTCAGATCATGTGCCAATGGCTGTGAGTTTGGGCACGGATTACCCATCCTAATTCCAAAATGGTAGCTTCAGAACACAGCTTCAGATACAGACAGGTGACGTCATGGAGACTACAGCAGTTTTCCAAAGCGCCTACTACCTCCTACTGTCACATGTAGTATATGGTATGACTGTTTTGTAGTATACTTCTCCGGATATCTGTTTCGGAAAGAGGAGCTGATGGATATTTTTCTAATGTTTTACTATCATAAATATAGAAAATAAACCATGGGTATATTCAGCATTTCAGTCATTAATACACTATATCAATCCGAGGTGAAGTTACAGGGACAATAAAATTAGATCAGTTAAATTAGAAGTTGATAAAATACATAGAGAAATGAATAAATAAAACTGAGCATGTAAAGGGAATAGAAGTTGTAAATGCTTTTTGAATTGTTTTTTTTTTTTTTTCTCAGTCTTTTCATTATTTCCAATGGTTCAAGGTTCAACATGTGTAATTAATTTAGAAAAACAACAAATGAAGGGACAGATTTCAGGGTCCTGTTTCTATAAAAGTTGTGAAGGTATAGAGGTTTGTTACAAGAAAATTTCCATATTAAACATTGATGTGTTTCACCAAAAGTTATTGTGCACTGAAAATAAATCGACTGTAACCGACTGACTCAGCTGATGGATAAACACCATCCACATTAGGCTGTCAGTTAAAAAAAAAGTAAATAAGTGATTTATATTGGCTGTTATGAATTTTGTAGAGGTAAACACCTCCTTCGTGATGAAGTGAGCATATTTACGGGTGTATCTTTCGTGTCACTTCACTTTTATCTCACAGACTGTGTAACATAAGAGTTGTTTTATTGTAGTTGTGCTGATTTATTCCAGTAGGTGTCAGTAATTTAAACCTGAGTGCCCCCGTATAGACAAACAGCATTGGCACAGTGCATTGTGGGAAGCAGTTTGCCAGGTAGACTGGTCTGTTACATACTGAGAAAATTTCCCAGATCAGTAGGACATCAGGGAACTTGTAGTTTTCTGCAGATCTCATAAGTTTTTGCATACTGACTACTAAATACTGAGCTTCAGCCAAAGTAGTAGGCACCAATAGTGTAGTAGGCGGTCTGTTTATCAACCAAAAAAGATTGGTTCCAGCAGGGGAATCATGACATCATGGATGGGTATGTCGTATTCTGTGTTAGTAAAATGAGATGAGGAGGAGAAGGAAGTTAAGAAGATAACAAAGCCAAGAAAAAATGTAGAAGAAATGGGTAAAGTGACCGAGTGAGGGGAAGAAATGTTTGATGGAAATTTGGTTCAGAGAATTTTAATAATTTACCGTCATGCTTTTTTCATTGATGTGTCTTTGTTTACACTTTATCCGAAGAAAGACACAAAACTTTTTAGTTCTAAAGCAGACATCTTTTTACTGTCTTATTTCTAAAAGAATTGAAAAGCAGAGTTAAAGCTCAGATTGGTTCCATTTTGAGTTCTCAGAAACTTGGTGCTTTCTTTGCTTTCCCATGTTCAAACCAATTTCAGTGGAATGAAAGTGGGATGGCATTATTCTGTTACTCAAGTGAAAGTAAACAACCCACTGGCAGAAAAACAGAGTTTTAATGTAGTTTTACTTTTTGCTCAAGAAAAAATCTCAGCTGCAAGACTTTTAAAATTTCCACTCTATAGGCTTTTGGCTTTTTTATTTATTGTTCACTGTTTTTATTTTTTTTAGGTATAGAATGGCTTAGACTAGAGAGAAGTGCCATGTTACAGTTAAGTGCTGTATCAACAAAATGCACTTTTTAAATGCCTTTTTTCAATCCTTCTCAAAATAAAAACAGTCAGATATCTACTTTCAAACCTAAAAGTTACAAATCTTTCTTGGTATAAAATGACATCAGTCAAACAAACATGTCTGTAAATAAATACAATTCTCTGAACCAAATTGCCATCAAACATTGTTACCTCACTTGAATACTGAACTCTCTGCTCTTTCTCCATTTTCCTTGATTTCCTCAACTTCATGCTCATTTCATCAACACAGAATACAACAAAGTCCATCTATGGTGTCAGGGTTCCCAAGCTGGACTCAATTTTTCAAGTTCCAAATCAAGATTTTCTTGTCTGAACACACCAGCCGGTTCAGATTTGGGTTCTGGATCTGTAACTGGCACAGAACCATGCCAGTGTGTAAGCCCTCTCTATCTTCCTCTCATCCCCTTTTTGAAAAGATTTGTCTTTGATGAGAAGTGGCTGTACCTGTGCAGGTGTGACTCCTATCTCCATGTTGTGGTCCATGAGGACTCGAGAGTCTCCTGCCATCCTCAGCTGAAGCTCAACACCTGAGAGAAAAGACAAAAATAAAGTGTTCACTTTAAGATTTAAAACATTTTGGTGAAGGCTTAATATCAAGCTGTGCGCCCATGAAACTAGCAGCATGGGTTTGCCTCCATCCAAAGGCTGCTTTCCATCCATTTCATCCACCCAGTCTTTCTCTCAGTTTCCTGCTCTGTTCACTGTCCTGGTCTCTCCAAAAGGGAGCAAAGAAAAGGAGGCATTATTCAACAGCTTTCATAGCCAATGAGCACTGTTCATTTATCATTTTCAGTCCTGGACATGTAAATTACAAATCCTCATTGAGCGCTGCATTAATCACATCTCAACTTACAATTTGGTGATGGTGTATGGTGCAAACCCCTCAGGAGAAGCTACTTTTCACCTGACATCCAAATTAGTTTAAATTGTCAATAAGTCAATATTACCCATTTAGCATACAGCCCCAAGCTATTAAGGCTTCTTCAGTTGTATACTTTGAAGTGAGGTTTTTGTTACAATTAACCTGTACCTACTTTTTGTCTTTTCAAACATTCATATACCACAATCATACCAGTGATGGAAATTCTGGCTCTCTGTAGTGAGTAAGTATGGTTGTGAGTAGATCAGCTGTCTCAGCTCGGCAATGAGAGCTGGCTCTTTAGCTCCAAACGGCTCTTCAAAACTCCATTTTGGCTTTTATTAGATCAGACATCTGTGGCAATGTTCTAACCTTTGACTGTGTGCATGTGTTTTACTTAAGTTATCACATTTATTACAAAAGGTTTTTTTTTTTTTACAAGAATAAAACAATTTTACTTGATGCTTGCTTTAAAATCTTGTCATACCATGAAGCACTAGTGCCCTGAGCACCATCATCGCCCCACCCCTGCAATCCTTCATTTATTGAATAACAACTGGGGGGGCTTCAGCTCTGCTGTTATCATTCATCATTCATGTACATGTTCATGCTGGACATCAATCCTGGAGGATCAAACATCAATCCTTAGTTCATTTCATTCATATGTCAAATACATTGTTGTACGTACTCACTGTTAGACAGCCAGTCTATGCGAAGTCAAAGATGGCCTGTGTTACCTATGTGATACATCCATGTACAGCAGGGTCTCATATCCACTGTGTACCCTCCTCACTCATCATAACAAGGTAAAATGTAATTTTTAGTTAGTAATATTTATACATTTTTTAACTTTAAATTGATGGGCAGTTCTGTCAAGTCTTTTGCAGTTTTACTGTATATTTTACAAATATTTCCCTGGCAACCACAGCTGCCAGTTTTTTATCATAAAAACAACAGGATTGCCTTTATAGTGTAGAAAACATGACTTGTAACAACAAATGATGTTAAGTACAAATAACTAGTATCATTTATGTGACCAAATGATTTTGAGTAAAGACTGAGTAATATGAACTCGTTATGACTCCTGAATACAAAGAAGGCTCTATGTTTAACAACTTAACCTCTTTAATATCAGCTTGTGCATAAAACTAAAGTGGTATAAGGCAATGTGTCTCCTCTCGTTTTTCTGGTAAAGTCTACTAAGTCAGGTTAAGAGTGGACAAGATTTCACCTGTTAGCATCTTATTGTACGCTGATGCTAACTGGTTCTAGGTCCAAGGTCCCCTGTGAGCTGAGGAGAAGGAGATGAGGATGACACACTAGTGCTGCACTCTGCTGAAAAGAGACAACACTGACCTATCCTTCCATCCGTCATTATGGAGAATGGTAAATCAAGCCCCATTGAGATGAATGAGCTAGCCATGCTAACCCAGCTCCAGCAGGAATAAAGGCAGAGAAGCAATTTACAAAGACATGACTAATGGAGCAAACATCGGACACAAATGCCACACTAGTAGGATTTCTCCTGAGGTGAGAGGACAGGGCAAAGGAGGGCAGGACTTAAAAAATAATAATAATAATAATAATAAAGAAGTCCAGCTTGGCCCTTGACCCTGTGGAGGTGGTGGCTGACAGGAGAATCACAGCCAGTGTCATCCTTTTTCTAGTTGACATGTATTGTATCATTCCATTACATATTATATAGTCGTGGGATCAATCACTTTCTTGTTCTGCTGCTGTGACTGTGATTTTCACTGTAGTGGGACTAATAAAGGTATTTTATCTGCCTAATGTTACCAGGAACAACTTCAGGTTGACAGTTATAGAGGAACATGTATACTGGACATTTGGCTGTTAATGTATCACTGAGGAACTGTGATTGAACTACAGACCTTCCAAATCAAAGATGACCAGATCTGCCAAAATCACAACCATCTCTGTTCCTTTGTATATGATATTTTTTTCCTGAATGGTTGCTGTGGCTGTTGATACTCATCTCACTTGCAAAATCAAAGTAAAGCATTGAAGAGTGCAGGAAAAAGTAGTTTCTCTCTATGATTTTGCTATCGGCTATACTCTTTACTTTGTTAGCAGCACTGTTTGAATGAAACACCTAGTAGAGAAGTCCCACAATACTTAGCCAAAGATATGTATATAGTGATACAAACTATGCAACTGTTATGAATTTACACTCAAGCAATCCAGGTTATAACATGATTATCGAAGTAACTTCTTGACTCTTCTTTCATTTTGTGCTATTTTTGTATCAAAATTTCTTTCCAACTGAACCTCACAGTAAATGACTCTGTCATCAGTGATATTAGAAAGTGGAATCAGCAAAGACGGCTAATGGAAAACACCGTACTCTAACTCATTGGCTGCCATTGATGTCGCTAGACACCAATTCAATTCCAATCGTTGACTGCCATTAATTATGTTTTTCAACAGGGCGGTCTGGGGGACAGAGCTTATTCATCAATGTCAGGCTTGTAAAGTAACGTACTGACAAACTGATCCCTGTTGGTGGCAGCAGTGCTCTCTTTGGATGAGAGATCAGCAAAGCTTATGAGAAGAGATGACAAAGAGACTGATCAACATTTCTTATTGGAAAAGTTCAGGCAGCTCACATTGGAATGAAGTGTGTGTTGCGATTATGATGAAAGACAACAGGGATCAAGGAGGGCTGCTGGGTACTAAAGAGTGGAAAAAGGTAGTTATGAACTTATTTTCGTGACGAGAAGAGAGAGTCTTCATGTTTATATAGTCACAGAACATAACTTTCTGTGAGTCTTGAAAGATTGGTCAGAAAGCTCCAAAATGGCTGGCAGCCAATGAGTTAGCATCAATATATTAGCACTGTAAGTGCATGTTAGCATGCAGCAGTCAGCAAAAAACTCACTGGTGAGCAGAAAGCCTGATAGAACTATTTGCATGGAGTTTAGTCTTTGTAACTGACAAAATTAACCAAATAGAGATAAATTGATCAATAATAATAAAATAAAACAAAAACAAACTGTTTGAGAAGCAGATTGAAAAACATGTTCATTTGACTTTAACCCTGGTTAGGACATTATTGTTGTTTTGTTGGGACTTTAACAAGAAAACTAGGCTTCATTTGCTATGACATTTTTGCTGTATTGACAAATAACACACACCAAATCCACCTCTACACTGTGAAGTATAGTATTTTCATAGAATTTGGCCTCATACAGGACAAAGTGTTAATGTCACACGTGAGCTGGCGCAGTGTCCGCTGGATGCCCCTATCATAGAGCAGGCGCAGCTGCAATGATTTTCCAGCCTCGTTTTCCCAAAGAGCAGACTCATTATTGCCAGCATAGCCAGTTGCTTCCACTACATGTGCCCACATGCACTCATAAACAGTTACAGACACACACCGCTCCCTGTACAAACGCACTGATCTCACACAGCTCCTCTGTGTTTCAGATTGGCTGCAGTGATTGCTTTCTTAATCGGCTGGAGACAGAAAAATAAACACTTGCTGTCAGAGGAAATCCACTCGCATCTTTTACTTTAAATGTAATCTAATATAAAACAAGTGTATGCATTATCTTTGTGGTTGTTTTTAGCTCCTCTGGAGCCTCATAGGTGAAGCGCTGACAGTTTACATTTAGTGTGATGTGATTTTAAAGAGTTTTATTCTCTGCTTGGTTGTATGCTGGAACTGGTATTTTTATCATCTGTTATCTTGGCTACAAAGAGACAGGAGGAGTAGAGAAGTGACACCTTCAAGGACTCCTGAAAAATGTGAGATATAAAAAAAACAGCTGCTAAAATATTTGTAACAGGCATTGTGTGCAAAAGGGTGGGACCTGAGATAAAGCCCTACTTTTAGCCGCAATCTTACAACACCTTTGGAGCTCTACAAGAGGCAATGAAGTTAGAGAGCCCTTGGGTGCTGTTTGAAAATCAGCTACTTTTAATTTTACCAGAACAACAATGGATAAACAAGGCCTTGAAATGAAGCAAGCAGGAGAACAAGGGTAAATTACTTGTGCCGCTGTTCCTGACCTTAACTACATCTGACATTTCTTTGTCATCTGTCCTTGATGTTACTCTATTTGATCGCTGTCAAGTGAGGAGAGGGAATGAAAGGCAAGCTTGGAGAAGTGCGGGGACAACGTCACAAGTCAGATCCACACAGGAATGTGGTGTTGACATTGATGGTCCAAAGCAAAGGGCAGAGTGACGTGACGGGCATCTGAGGAGGGAAAAGACAGACAGACGGACAGCAGAGGCGCGGCACACACACACTAAAAGCTCCTGAAAAACCTCGCTGAATACATTAAAGGGGTTGCAAGGTCTCGCTTTCTGACTCATTTTAGGTTCTCTCATGAATTAAACATGGCTCTCTGGAGATTTTTGAACTCCAGACCTGTGTGTGTATTTTCAGCGAGGCTGTGATTGTGTTGTCTGTACACAGCCGCAGACTCAACAAGCCAGAATGAGAGGTGTTCGAACATAGATATCAGCTGAGGTGTTTTATCTGGGCGCTTTAAGAGGGTAACAAGCATTTATCTTGTTACCAGTAGAGTGACAGGATGCTTTGGCTGAATTGTGTTTGTGTCCTGATAACAAGACCACTCATCTGTTGTGCCTGAGGCAAAAGGGTACTAGTAAAACAGGGAACTTGCTTCCTAAGGGATATCTACGGGACATATTTTTTCCTGTTTGCTGACACTGCATGTTGGGAACAATAATGTGCACAGAGCACAGCAAAACGTGGCCTTTTCCTTCCTAACCTGTGGCAAGCGCTGCAATTCTCCCCCAGGGTCTGTAGCGTACTGAAAAGCCCTTGCTCCATAATTCAATTTCTATATTTTCAGGATTTTAGAATAAAGCAGAAGTGAAAGGTATAAGAAATGGCTTTCAGCTGAGCCAAGCAAGTGGCGGGGGGGGGTTATCAATACTAATCAAGGTCTGAAAAGCCTGCGCTGGTGGATAATGACCTATATTTGAATTCTCACTTGATCAAGGAAATTGTAAACTGTTTAACTCCGAGTTACTTTCCGCTTCCCATTATATTTAGGTAATCAATTCAGTTTTGCTACTCTGTAAAGATAAATTGTTTCCTTTAAATTTGCACAGACGTGCTTGTTTTGCAAATGCTGAGAATGCTGCACCTTGGTACGAGTCTCCCGATAATAAAACTGTTTATCTTCCCTCTGAATCTAATCAGCAGTATTTACTGAATATGTATATATTCATAACATTTATATATTTCCATAACCCTTCCAGCCTTTGACCTCACAATAGTGCTTACCCTGCAGAGCATGACATGGCTACAAATGGCAGCAGGATGTCGCAGACTCAGCAGTAATCTGTCGTTTACAATACAAATTTGAGCACAAGTGGGCTCTCATCCATAGATTTTGAGGTCATAGCTTGCAGTTTTTTGTTAGTTCATCAAATACACTGCTGACATCAGAGGAACAAACCGTCCAGCATACAGAAACAGGGATGAGGAAAAAAAGAAAGAAGGCAAAGGCAGCATCAAGATGTATGGGAGCCTATTTCTGCAAGTTAAAACTTTTACAAAGAAAAACTGGGTTTGTTGAGATTTTGTGCCCATACTAGGTCAAAAATTCGAGATAAAAGTCAAATACTTGAGATAACAAACAGCCACAACTGTTTGTCTCTTTCCGCTTTTCAGATTGCCTTTATACAGGCCAAACAAACAAACCAAGCAAAGGAAACAAATAAAACATCAAATAAATAACATTAAAGCAAAAATTTCAACTAAGTTTGACAAACTGTTTTAAAATTTTGACTTTTCTCTTCTAATTTTGACTTTTCATTTGAAAAATCTGACCTAATATCAGCCAGAAAACATCAATGAAGCAAAACAAAACAAATTGAAAAAAAAAAAGAACCCCCCCCCCAAAACTTAACAAAGCATAGCAAAATAAACAATGTGAAATAATGAGATAACTGCCAGAATCTGGGCTGATTCACACAATTTTTTCCAAAATTTTGACTTTTTACCTCAATTTTGACTCTTCCAACATTTTGACTTTACTATCTGATGTATGTACCTTTTGTCTAAAAAAAATGAATAATTTTTATTTCATTATTTGAATTTGTCATCTCAAAATGTTATCCAAAAAATGTTTTCTATATCAAAATTTCGACTTCTGAACCCAAAGTTTTGACTCATCATACACACATCATACTTTTGACTTTATCTTAAAATTTGAACTTAATTATCTCAAATTTTAGACCTCCTATCATAAAACTTTGACTTCATAACCTTAATTTTTTTACTTTTCATCTCAAATTTATACTTTATATTGGCTGAAAAAGAAGGAAATAAGAAAAAGACTCACTAAAGCCAAGTTTTCTTTTCCTTTTTTTATATTTTGTTTTTTGTTTTGTTTCAACTAGCAGAAACAGGCTTCCATACAGAAGGGCTCATTGAGCTTAAAACAGCAGCCTTTTTTTCAAAGCTCATCCTCAGATAGATATCTGCACCAGCATAGTTATTTCAGCTTATTTGCCGTCTCTGTTTCTCAACCGTGCAGGCTCCACAACTTTGTCCTTCCCAGATTCCATACCCTCCTTCACTTTTCCCCTTGAGCGAGAGCAAAGAGTCATGGGTACCAGGCCTGTGGTGGTCGTGTCTCGGGCTAAGATTGGCCCATAAAATAACATGGCTTCATCCCTATCTCTGCTCACTTATGACACTTTAAGGTCGGGCGGGTCAAATGACTAAAAACATCCCCGGCTCGTTTGGCTCCAGGCCCAGCAAACACACAGACACACACGCACAAACACACACACAGACATACACAGACACGCACACACTTCATACCATCCCTCCCTCCATTTACCCATTATGCCGATAGTGAGCTGAGTGTATCCAGTTGTGTCCTTCTCATGGATGACCTTCTCTGGAGTGACACTGCTGCACCGAGACGTTTGACTCACATTGGAGAAACAATTTCCCTAATGATACATCCAACTCTTTCCATTTATTTCTCATGCACACACACATGCACACACACTGAGATATCCCTCTCTTTTACATAACTCATTCAGTTTTCCTATGACGGTACAGTCCCTCAGTCTCTCCTCTCTCACAATATAGCTGACACTTGTTTTTCAGGTCCCCTTTCCTCATCCACGAGTTAAAAAGAGAGAAAACGAAGGAAACTAGTGCAGCTAAGCAGAACCTGGATGGGCTTGAAACTCAACACCTCATGTACCCAGATACCCACTTCAACCACAGCAGACTGGAGCATGAGAGAGGTGACAGAAAGATGAAGTGTAAGGTTGAGTGTCACATGGTGCTCCCTAACACCCTTCCTTTTTAGTACCAGGCACTTCTGTCAGACCCTCACTGTGATATGTGGCTTTGGATCCAAGAATCTCTCTCCACAGAACTGTCTCAGAGCAAACACTGCTCTGTAGAAGAATGAATTATAATGAGGGGGAGCATGCATGGAGTATAGTGATCTATGCTCAACAATAAACGCATTGTGGTTTCACAGTAATTACTATGTATTGCAAACAAAGTGTGTAAATCAGAGCCACCTCTACACTTCGTCTACATCACACTTAATCATACTACACTGCCTGTGCTTCATTAATCTTCTGCTTCACCTCACTGTAGAGGACAGATGAGCAGGGGAGGATGGGACAGGGGAGGATGGAGGCTGTGAGCCTGGGTGGGGCGGGGCTGCAGAGCCAGGCAGTGCATGGCGAATACTGGAGGAGCCAAAGGTCAAATGGTCTTGATTGGAATTCCTGACATGCCTCACTGTGTCCCCGTGCTTGTCCCTTTGAGGAGCCTCCTTCTCTATAGTCATCACATGCCAAATCAGGACGAAATGAGATTACAGCCCTACAGTTGCATATTAACGATCCTCAGAGCAGCTTGTTGGGCAAAGCAGCTGAGTAATGCACCCTTTGCTCAAGTGCACTTCCCGACAAGGTGTCCTTTCCTGATGAGCTTAAACTTCTGTTGATGACAGATGCCAAAGCGAGTGAGTGTGAGATGATGCTGAAAGATTGCTCTGTGATCATTTCATCTAAAACCAGGGCTAAGGAAGAGGCATGTTGAATATCAAAATCAGTGCAGACTTTTTTAATCATGCAGTATTTCTCCACTTCTAGTTACAAATTCATGGAGATGGGCTCCACTTGGGAGATGGATGCTACGCTTTTTGACATGCTTATGCAAAACCTGTACGAACAACAACAACAAAAACATTCCCCCAAGATGCTGTGGGGAAACTGAGTGTTTCCAACATCTGAACCACTCTCCAATGACAGGCAGTGCCTCTGAATATATTAAATACATGTTTCAGATCTCTTCTTTTGCACAACACGTGAAGCTAATTTACTTTCCAGCACATCATTGTGGAAACAATATAAATTATACTGTTCTATGTTTCAAGGTTCAAGGTAGCTTTGGTGTAAAGTCTGCAGTGTGTGTAACAAAAAAATATGATTGTAATTATAATACTCAGAGGCCCACGGTGCCACTGTAAACATCCAGTATAGATAATGAACAACAGTATAACAACTGACACTATACACAATAAATCAAATGTAAAAATATCAAAAGAGAAAATGAACACGTGAAAAATAATGAATACCAAGGCAAAAAAGAGTATGTGTTGCTACAATTACAGGCAGTACAATATTTCTTTAATCTCAACTGTGTCAGAATACATTTTTTACAGAACATGTTTTCTGCTCTACACCAGTGTTACTCAAACCTGTTCAACCAAAGAGACAAACTGTTGATGCATTGACAAGAGCAACAACCTTAGTGGGGAAAAGTGGAAAAAAACAGCAAGAAGTAGCAATACAAGGAGGTTTAAAAGATGGCAAAAATAGTCTGAATGCAGAAAAAAATGGATGGAGATGGGGGGAAAAAACTTGGAAAATAGACAGAAAATAGCAAAACATTGTACCAGAAGTAACCAATACCTGAGTGACAAGTGACTGAAATGGGCAAAAAACAGTCATGAGTAGCTAAAATGCTATTGAGTGAATACAAATGAACAGACTATTCAGAAAGCTAAAAATGTGTGTTTAAAATGTCTGTTTTTATGTTTTATGTGTATTTTTCTATATACACTGCCTGGTCAAAAAAAAAGTCGCCACCTGGATTTAACTAAGCAAATAGATACAAGCCTCCTATTGGATAATTACTGCATGGGTGATTATCTTTCAGCTGAAAACAAGTTATTTAACCCCAGATGATGTAATGAGTTGCTTCTCATTTCCTAAACAACCATGGAGAAAGATACATCCCGTGGTCAAGGAAAAGATGTTAGTCTGTTTAAGAAGAGTCAAATCATTGGCATCAAGCAGAGAAAACATCTAAGGAGATTGCAGAAACTACTAAAACTGGGTTAAGAACTGTCCAACGCATTATTAAAAGCTGGAAGGATAGTGGGGACCCATCGTCTTCCAGGAAGAAATGTGGCCAGAAAAAAATCCTGAATGATGGTGATCGGCGATCACTTAAACATGTGGTGAGATCAAATGGAAGAAAAACAACAGTTGAACTCAGGGCTATGTTTAATAGTGAAAGTAAGAGTATTTCCACATGCACAATGAGAAGGGAACTCAAGGGATTGGGACTGAACAGCTGTGTAGCTTTAAGAAAACCCCTAATCAGTGAGGCTAACTGGAAAAAAAGGCTTCAATTTGCAAAGGAGCATAAAGATTGGACTCTGGAGCAATGGAGGAAGGTCATGTGGTCTGATGACTCCAGATTTACCCTGTTCCAGAGTGATGGGCGCATCAGGGTAAGAAGAGAGGCAGGTGAAGTGATGCACCCATCATGCCTAATGCCTACTGCACAAGCCTATGGGGGCAGTGTTATGATCTGGGGTTGCTGCAGTTGCTCAGGTTCAGCAACAGTATGTGCTCAAAGAATGAGGTCAGCTGACTACCTGAATATACTGAATGACCAGGTTATTCCATCAATGGATTTCTTCTTCCCTGATGACATGGACATATTCCAAGATGACAATGCCAGGATTTATGGGGCTCAAATTGTGAAAGAGTGGTTCAGGGAGCATGAGACATCATTTTTATACATAGATTATCCTCCACTGAGTCCAGACCTTAACCCCATTGAGAATCTTTGGGATGTTCTGGAGAAGACTTTGTGCAGTGGTCAGACTCTACCATCATCAATACAAGATCTTGGTGAGAAGTTAATGACACACTGGATGGAAATAAATCTGTGACATTGGAGAAGCTTAAAGAAACAATGCCACAGCGAATGTGTGCCGTAATCAAAGCTAAAGGCGGTCCACTGAAATATTTTTTTTGGGTGGTGACTTTTTTTTTGGCCAGGCAGTGTATTATGTTTTGATGTAAAGTCAAATTCAAATTTCCTGTGACACTAAGTTTGGGCTTTTCATTATTTGCAAGTCATAATCCTCAACATTTATGGAGATTGAGACTTGAAATAATCCACTTTGTGTAAAATAAGTCTATATAGTGTCTGGATTTCACTTTCTGAAAAGAGTGACAAAAAAACAATGAACTTTTTTTATGATATTCTAAATTTTGAGATGCAGCCGTAAATGAAAACAGTCTCAATGATGCTTTTTTCTTCCTCATGTATGTTTTTTTTTATTTTTTTTATGGAAGTTCATTTCTGCAAGTTAAATAAAGACTGCATGAAATAAAAACTTGGCTTTGTTGTTGAGATTTTTCTGTTTATGGCCCATGTTAGGTCAAAATTTTGAGATAAGAGGACAAAATTCTAATTTTAAAATCAAAATTCTGAGATTAAAAAGACAAAATTATGAGATAAAAAGTTGATAGCATGATAAAAAGTCAAAAATGTTAATCTTTGTATTTTTGCTGGTGGAAAAAAGGCTTCTATTTTTTTTGTATCCACAATAAGGATTGAAAAAAAAAGCTCATCTCCTCTTATACAGCAACTTATTTTAGAATTTGGCATTCTAATCAAAATGGCTCTTTTTTTTAGCTGTTTATTATTTTATATATTCACCTCATATGTTTCCTTTTATCAAAAAGTGGTTTATTGCTGTGTTTGTTTAACATTGTGTAAAATGGGGAACCTAAAAATATTCCCAGAATAAATTGCAAATGCAAAACAGGAGAAAATATTCACATTTTTTACATTTTGTTCAGCTCTAAAGGAAACAGTTTTTCATTTTAAAGATGGCAGTGTGAAGTAGTGTCCAAATAGTGTTTCCAATGTTGTGTAAAGTGGCCAATGTGTGATGTAACCTACAGTAGCTAATTTGCATTTGAATCCCTGTAAGAACAGTTGCATTTTAGTTAAAAGTGGTTAAAAGCTGCTTTTTAAAACTATTTAAGATTGTGTTGCTGTTTTCTATTAACATTTCAGCCTTGGAGGAATTTAATGTTCCTCTTTTGTGATGCTTCCAAAGATTCATAGGGTCCAAGATCAGTTAAAAAATGTTTATTGTTGCAAAAATCCAAATCAGCAGTTAAAGCGAAATGGACAAAAAATATTGTGGTTGAGTCTCAAAAAATAATTATAATTGTGGTGAGATGATGAGGTAAAAAATGAAGGTGAAATCACAGTCCACAAAAAATATTACAGCTTCTATTGGCTTTGTTCCAAACTACCACCACACACAATAAGTGAAGAAAAAAGGAATAACCACACACCTATCTACAAACATATCTACAATACAATGATGTTATAAAGGCAATGAGGCAAAAACACAGGTGAGTTTATTTCTTGTAACTTAGCAGGCTCAATATCAGCTTTCATGTGCAGCACTGTCATACACAAGTAAGTTAGTGAAGGAATCCTGCAGCACATGAACCTTGTTGTAATTAAGTGAAACTTGCCTGACCTGAATGCTTATCAGTGTCACGTGAGGCATCAACACATCTCTGAGGGTGCTATGGACAAAGGAATCCTCATGAATACAGCTGAGACTCCTTTGTTCAAATAACCTCTGATAAAGACTGCTTTAGCCCCAGTGGCTAAGCCAAGAGCTGGAGACACTAAAAATCCATTTCATTCTACATAACCTGCTGCTGACAGATAAGACCATGAGCCATTATGAAGATTCTTCAGATCTACTTAACGTGGACATGGGTTGAATGCTGGAATGTGTTTCCACAGTATGTACAGAGAAATGTGGGGGAGAGAGTTCACCGAGTCCTCCTTTTGGTTTCGATTACATTCACAACACAAATTGTAAACTACACAAACTCCCTTATAGATTTAAACACTACACAGAGGCTTTTCTACTCGTGGTGGAACTCGATTAAAAAAAATAATGATCACATTAGTTAGTGGCTTTGTAATTAATTCACACTTTAATGGCTTATCAATATAAGGCATTGGATTTTGTTGGATGGCTGAATCAATGACATACACAGCAGTTTGAACAAAAAATCCTTCAACTTTTAAATGTAAGATGCTGCTCAAGAACATTCCTGCATTTCCAGCAGGTCAGTGTGCAAGGCTCAACTATTAAATTCTAGGTCTCAGGGACTTTTTGTAAATCTAAGTGCATATATTTAATCAATCTATGAAAATAACAACTATTATGACCAATAACACCTTGAAAAATATCATTTGCTAACGCTGGAGATGATTAAATCTCACTTTTACCTCTAAAGATCAACTCCCTGGATACTGTTGTCCAGGCTGAAAGGACTGTGTCAGGGCTCTGCTTGTTGTTTAAGGATCCTCCACCTCCCTCTGTTTACTTTGCAGCATGGGGCTCTCTCTATGGGGCGTTTCGACGTAGTGTTTCTGTAGTCCAGTATTTTCTTCCTACAAATTCTGAAGCTTGAGTATTTAGCCAGCTGCAATAAAATAACACTGTACAGTGCTCCTCCGTGCTCTTCTGCATATGTGCTCCTTGAAACTGAAACTTCACTGTTGATCTCACCATAAGTGATATTCTATACCACCAATTTCCTTTCGGACATGATACAGAGTAAAATTCAGGATATTGTGGGCGATACCAATGCAAAACTACTCCTTACAGTTTTTCCACAAACATCACAAAGCAGGTCTTGGCTGTTTGTGGAGCCATATTAGCTTCATGCGTGACCCTGTTTACACAACTGTGTCCATACATTCTGTGCTTACACATCTACTCCTCGAATACAAATTTATCTGCACATAAACAATCATTCTGTGCTTACTGTTTTTTCCCATTCACGCAATTATCCTGCGCTTATGCATTTTGTGCGTTCGCATTATATGCTTACACAGTCATTCTGCACTTTTTCCACACATACTTATTCATACTTATGCTATTATTCCACGCAAACTTCGCGCTCATTCATTCTGTGCTTATGTATGCCATGCTAACACATTCATTCTGCTAACACATTCGTCCTGCACTTTTGCATTCCAAACTTAGGCAGGTGGAAAAAAGGAGTTCACGCCAACCATGCATCATTCAGACAAGATTGCTATCGATAAGTTACTTTCCTGTGTTCCAGTTGATGATTGACATCTCCAATGACTGAAGTATCAAAAGTATTGATCTCTTGGTTTGAGAGTCAATTTTAGAGCATTAAGATCTGGTATCATATGTTTTGGTATTTCAGCACTGAACCGTACATCACTTCCCATCAGGCATGTCTTCATGAAAACTGATGTCAACAAAGCTGTTTAACACACCTTCATGCAATCAACCAGGCACAGAAACAGTCTCATCCAAATAGTTTGTTATCAGTCTGGTGTTACTTGGGCACTTTACACATTAGATGGTGCCTGTAGGTCACTAGCATACTAAGAACTCATGCAGCTAGAAATCTTCCATGTTGTCTAGACTGCAACTATTAAATTTGTCAATTTTTAGCGCATTTTTTCCTATCCTAAATCATCAAAATTAACCTACCAAAGTCCTAGCCCTAATTTTTCCTTATGACTCAGACAACAACTGGATTTATTCAGAGTCAGCCTTTACTGTATTTTCTGCAGAGACCCTGGGTATGTGTGAAAATACACTTTAACAACAGTTTCCCACAGTGGTAGTGTACCGGATCACCAAACACAGAACAAATAAGTAATCTCAGAAACAGTTGTTCCCCTTCCAAACAGAGAGTGAAGGTGTGTTTGTGCTGCACGTAGGCTGAGACAGCAGCACTGTATGCACTGTATCAATATAATGTGTGACATGACTGTTGTACAAATGCATGCATTGTGAAGTCATTTTTGAATCAGTGAGTGGGTCTCAGTGTACATCTAGTGCATAACCATTATGTTCAAAATACAGTAAATACAGCGACTTAAATTTGCATGGCTTGAAGATTTATGAGGGAGGATTTATAGATTTGTAAAAGAGTGATGTGCCTTGGAGGATGACAAGCTTGTGTAAGGAATGTTATGCTGCTGGTCTGATCCTTACAATATGTATCCTTTATATACGTTTCATACTTCAGGAGTAAGCACCACAAGGAAAGGAAAAAAAAAAATCACTGACTATGTTCTGAAGGTACATGACAAGTATTTCAGTGGTGTGGCATCTTTATGTGAATCTTTCAGCAGACCCTGAAAAAAAAGTGATTTTCATGCCGTGCTTTGACATGCTTACACATTTCCAGTTTTCCAGAGCACTTAATACGAAAAAGATCTTCATGCCTGGCTAAGCTCTTGACATAAATGCGCCTCTGCGGTAATAGAGAATTTGGATCTGCTTAAAAAACAGAGCTTTCCATACGTTCCCTTGAGACCTGCTGTCTTGACTAAATAAACAGATCCAATTAATTATTCACAGTGGCTTCTCTTTGGAGGCTCTCCCGAGATCCTCCTGAGAATTACATCTGCCCTCTGCCCTCTTTAGTCCACCTGTCTGTGAGATTAGGACAGGGATAAAACGAGCCAAAAGGGAGCAAGGTGCACAGGAGTGAGTCGCAGTTACAACAATAGCGCAGATAAGAAGGTCAAAAGGCCATCCATCAAAAAAACGTTATGTCTCTGCAGTTTGCACTCCCCCCGATGATTATTCAGCCAGATACAAGCAGGTTCATGGTAGATTATAGTGATAAAACAGCCCATGTGTAATAAATGGGCGTCTTTTAAAATGACTGGTATTAAGGATTCATTACTGTCAGGGTCAGTGTTTGATTCCTTTTCACTTCTTTCAGCCAAGAATGTGCCATAAGTTTTTCTTCCAAAAAAGCTCCTAATGAGAGCAGATATGGCTGACACTAATTATTCCTCCAGTGTGCCAGGGAACAGATATTAAAAAATGATAACTGAGTGCACTTGCTGTCTCTCTACTCCCTGATGAAGCGATATCATGAAGGGCAGGAGCTCTGGGGAACCGGGGCTCGATTAATGTAGCCGCTTAGTCCACTGCATTGTCATCAAAGTTTTACAGCAACAACTCTTGAGATGCGTGTCCAGCAGAGTGCACTGAACTGGAGCTACAGTGCTGGAGAAAATAACGATGTTCATCACACGTTGGAGCAAGCGGTTCTAATCCTCAGCTCAGAGCGGGGAGCTACAAGAGAATCAATAGAAATGATTTCCTCTCAGTGCTTTTGATGTAAGCTACAATATTCATGAAAAGACTGCAAACAGCAATCACTGCCCCACTGTCCCCTGTTTTATCTGCAGCTTTTATCCAACACATTAGAACGCTATAAGGGACTGAAAAACAGTGCACTGTGTGTGTGTGTCAGTGGTACAACATCCCCCTCCTCCACACGCATACACGCTTTCTCCTCCAGCTACACACTGACGCCAGTGTTGCTCCTGCTGCACTCGTAAAACTCCTGCATTGCACTAGCAGAACTACGGCTCTGCACATGGGTATCAGCAGCAGCAGCACTTGCAGCAGCAGGAGTGTTGACAGGTTTTTCTCTGCTTGCGTCAGAGAAATCAGAGCCTTTTTGATTACCCTGCCCCCGCCATGAGGATGAGGAGATGCATGGTGATGATCTATGTATCTCTGCGGTGACAGAAGGCGAAGAAGGCAAGATGTGGCGATAGAGGCTGTTACTGAAGGAGGGGGGTGGAGGGGGGAGGTAATCCTGCTACTTTCCCCATCATCACTTTCCCTTTTGCTATTCTCTTCCTCTTGCATTGTCTCACATCTTCTCCTCTTATTGCATCGTTTCATGCTATGTGACTCACACTTTTCATCTTACTTTGAGTAAGGCACACTTTGTATTCAGCGAGCCACCCCAGGTGGGTTTTGAGGATGTGTAAGTGAACACATAATGCAATCCCAGCATGCGATGCCATCCACAGACAGATGGAGAGGAGACTGCTACTCGTACACGGAGCCACAGTGGTACCATGCATCAGCGGCTTCAAACCCTCTTCCTCTTTTGCCGTGTTCTTCCTGTCTCTTTCTCTGCTTTTTTTTCTCTGTCGGTGTGATGCACAAGCCTTACCTTCAGGTCTCTGCAGGAGTAGCTGGCAGGCTCCCTTCGAGGCATTTCACAGCTTCTCTGCTCCCCAGGACTGCGCACTCCTTTCCTGGTTTTGTTAAATCAACAACAGCCCTCCTTCCTCTCTCCTGCCACCCAGCTCCTTCTGCTCTTCACCGCTCTCTATCTACTCCTGTGTGAGAGGGGGGTCTGTCTGTGCATGTGTGTATGTGTATGTGTGTGTGTCTGAGGGGAGAGAGAGAGAGAGGAGGAGGAGAGAGAGAAGCACAATCAGAGTGGGTGAGAGAAGCGATGGAGAGGATGTAAATATGCGCCTGCTCTCTCTTGTGTGCTCCCTCTTCCGCACAACGCTTGGACCTATTGTCTCACTGAATTTCTCCTCCATAAAAGTGTGTTTATGCCTTTTTACACTGAGCCTTGGCATCTTCATGTGTGTGTGTGTGTGTGTGTGTGTGTGTGTGTGTGTGGGTATACATCTGCCAAAGGGCTCCTGTCTTTTCCACTGCAAAGGCGAAGCAAAATATCTGTAAAAGAAAGTCAAGTGCAGTGGAAAACCAGAGATGAGTTTTGTGGTGGTGTGTGTGTGTGTGTGTGTGTGAGAGTGTGTGTGTGTAGGGGGTGCAGACAGGGTGAGAGCGATGGTGACGAGGAGTGTGGTATAATCAATTGCTCTAAAACTGCAGTTGAGAAAAAAAGCCCTGAGGCTTTGAAAGAGATATAAAGTGGAAGCAGAGAAAAGAATCTCAGTGAAAAACAGAGCAAGACAAAGAAGGAGCTGGAGCAAGAAAAAAAAAAGAGGAAAGGGTGAGGTGAAAGAGAGCGAGCACAAAAGAATTTGGTAGAGGTAATGATTATAATTTTAGAATTAGACTGCAAATATGTTCCGAGTCAATTTCACTAAACCCCGCTAATAAATTATGATATGCTTGAGTAAAGCGATGAAAAAAAGCAGATCTCAGAGTGGACTGACCTCAGCTTGGCCCTATTAGCATCAAATAAAGCATAATGAAGAGCCGTGTGAAGGTAAGCTGCTTCAAATGTTAACTCAATTCATAAAGGTTAGAGGCAGAATGGAGCGTCCTGCTTCATTTATTCTATTTCTCATACGTTTACAGTAACTATGTGCTTAATGGTGCATAGACAGATGGACAGATGGACAGATGGATGGATGGATGGATGCTTGGCATTGACATGTTATCATACATATAGGAATCTGAATATAGACTCACCACAACAGAGGAGGAGTAATGAGATTTGGAGCAATGAGGGAGAGCGATAGGGAGATGATGATAAGTGGGGGAGGAGCCACACAAGCAGCTATCACCACAAAGTCCCTTCATGTACTTCCTGCATTGAGTTTAGGAGATTTATGACTCTGCAGCCCTGCTTTGTTACTGCGTGCCCCCCCTCCCTCCCTCCCTTTACCTTCTCCCTGCTGAGTTGCAGGGGCACAGAGACGTGGCTACGAGATACTTCTTCTTTACCCAGCCTCGGCCGGTTGGGGAGCCAATGACAGCGGATTATGGAACATCAAGGAGTGAGGCTGCAATAATGAGAAGCTTGGGATTTGGCTGAGGGATACGACATGTGGGCTGTGCTCTCTCACTCCACTCCCAGGGTAGCAGTGCTAATCTCAGCACTGATCATGAAGTGTTGGGGTTCCTAATTGTAAAATTTTTTGGTCCTTGGGCGACGGAGCCACACGGATGGTGTGTGTGGATCAGCCCCTGGTGGTTCCCACTCGCACAGAACCAGAGCATGTGTAATTATTCCCCCTCCTGAGGTTCCAGAGTTATTGATCAAAGCTGAGCCCCTTCCACCTTATTGCCTCTTCAGTTCATCCTGTGGAGAGAGCCATTTGGTTAACTGTACCTCCTCACATTAATCACCCATCACACATTAATAAAGCTCCTTGGCACATTCATTATTACAAGTGCTTGGAGGAAACTTGTGCATACTGTACACTCATTAGCATAACACTAAGGGATGAGGCTAACATAACATAATAGGCTCTTCATTTGTACTCTAAAGGATGATCAATAAACATTACCAGACTGTGGACAAACCAGCAAAGGTGAGCAGCAGTACATCGCTGCCTGAAAGGGAAGTGAAGTTTTTTTTCCTGAGCATGGTTCATACTCATTAATGCAATGTTTAATCAGACTGTAAACATGCTTTATGCAGCATGTTTGGAAGGAATGTGCTGTCCTTGGTATTTACCCTGTAGTCATAAAAGAATCTGCATCCCAGCTGGCAAAGTGGTGTGGTTTCTATTTGTAAATGATAAATGACGAATCAACTGTGTTTATAAAGCATTATCTCCAGTCGTCCAACCATTCAAAGCTTTTACATTACACATCAGATTCAACCATGAACACCTCATCTTTAATACCCTGGTGCTTGAGGCTGCCATGCAATGAAACCAACAATGTTAATCACTCCTATTCCAACAGACTCTACTTTTACAGCAAACCTGATAAAACCTGGATGTGCCATTTTGGTTTGTAATTGAACATTAAAACTGAATCCGAATTTTACATTTTTGAAATCAAGGAATACAGAGAGCTGAATTATCATCATTATTAATTATATTTCTAGGCAAAACAAATGGTCTCAAAGCATTAAATTCTATTTCAGGTCATGCTTTTCAAAATCAATATGATAACTCAAATTCAATTTCTAACAGCACAAATCTCAGCCCGTAATATTTATGCAAGTGTAGCAAATACAATTAAAAAAGAAAAATATCTTGGGTGACAGATCTTCCAGCCACTGTGTTGTAAAAGCCAATCAGCTGATCAATGATCGATCCAACCTCTGCTCAACAATCAACCATTAGTTTTTTTTTCTTCCCATCGTGAAGATAGATCTGGCTAAGTCTGCATTTTTGCTTTTAACACATCTTAATCATGCTGCAGTTCTACAAAACTGAAACTTACATTTTATTAACAGGTCACATGAATGAAATCTATATTTTCCTTTGAGCTGCAGAAATGGAGCTCTTAGATTAGGACATCAGTTTCTATGTGACTGCCTGTTCAACTGTTGAGCTGACACATACTTGTGCAACAGATGGATGGCTGCTACTCTCGGGGGGTTAAATGGACCAAGAAATGACAAGGTGAATGAGGACTTGCCTGGAAGTTTGTTTACACTCACCCCCGGCCACATTGGAAATACCAATCGACAGTTAGGAAGTAGCACAAATTGTGAATTGTGTTGTCAGATGGTGATAGATGATTATTGCAATAGTAATGATTCTGATTTGGTATTGCACCATCTTTCTAATTTTACACCCACACACATTCGTCCCTGCTGTATTCTGGTAGTTATACACTAACAAATTTTCATGTAAAAAAAAACAGTAAACAACTCGCAGCAGGGTTTACATTATGTTACTGTTAAATAAACAGTTTTTACTGTAACAGAAATTTAAAGTATTTTATTGTTCATCACATCACATTTTACCTTGTGCCCATGAGTGAGGAGGGCACGCAGTGGACATGAGACCCTGCTGTACATGGGTGCACCATGTAGGTCACACAGGCTGTCTTTGCTTTTGCATGGAATGTCTGTCCATGCTTCCCAGCATGGAACAGTTGTCAACAGTAAAGACCGGATGTCAAGGATATCGTTGAATAATGGCATCTTCTTCTGT
This sequence comes from Thalassoma bifasciatum, assembly GCA_008086565.1. Classification (NCBI taxonomy): domain Eukaryota; kingdom Metazoa; phylum Chordata; class Actinopteri; order Labriformes; family Labridae; genus Thalassoma; species Thalassoma bifasciatum. The sequence continues at coordinate 210,697 of RPOG01000781.1, read as the reverse complement.
AGAACTCTAAATTAAAAGTGTTCTGAACAAATTGTACAAGCAGTACGTCAGATTACTGTATATGTACTGCCTGTTTACACTGTTGACCACAGACAGGCTGTCACCACGGAACGAAGATAACCATGGGGTGTAGGCAGTGTGATTCACTCGTGTCATTCATCTACATATGGCAGTGTCTCATGTCCACTGTGTGCCCTCCTCACTCATGGTTACATCCCACATTGCATCCAACTCTAGAAAAACGCCCACTCATCCACAAATACTGTATATTTAAAACATTAGCATACCGCTATGGGTCTCTGTGTTTTCGCTTCAAATTTACCAGACCACAATGCATTGCTGACTACAGTCCAAAACCATATTACATAAAAGCAGTAGATAAATGCTGAAAATTAACTGTAAATTAACAGCAAGTACTTCCAGTGTATCATCCACAGAAACACTCTTTTACCTCAGAGTGGTACACATTTTACACACCATCCTACTTTGGTACCATTTTACATTTGGTGAGGTTTTAACACAGGTGTAGCGGTCCTGTCTTTAACATCCTGTGTGAAAAGAAGCCATGGTAGGCTCCAAAGGAAGAACACCTTAGTTCAAATCAGCAACTCCCCCTGAAGCCCCCAGTCAATAGTGTGTGTCAGGTTATTGCTATCAGTGGAAAGACTCATCATCCAGAGGTCATAAATGAGGAGAGAGAAATTAGTTCTGTCTTGAATGGAATGAAACGGTGAGGAGGAAGTGTCATTTTTTTTTCTTAATCTTGCCTCTACTCCCTTGGCTCCCGTCTTCTTTTTACTACAGCCTGCCCCCCCTCAAACACCACCATCCCTTCGCTCCCATTCATTCTTCCTGTGGATCCATCCCTCCTCACTCTCTCCTGCCTCCTCCCAGGCTTCATTAGCTCTGATTGATCTCCTTGTCAGAGCTCAAGGCACAGCAATGAAGTGCATTGTTACTGGGAAAATAGAGAAAAAAATGGAGAGAAGAATCACACACAATAAACATATCACTACAAAGTCATACTGGTGGAACGTAGGTGTCAGTGTGTTTGCCTGCTTTGTGTCTGTTGAGATGTTTCCTGAAAACATAACAAACGTGACAAACAGATGTGGATAGTCGAGCAGAAATACCCTAGGTTCCCTGCTTTATGGTTTGAAGTAAAATATGATACTATTACTGCAAGCATGCATTTAATAGCAAAGAGGATGGGTGAATGCATGAAGAGCTAATGGATGTTTGCAATGAAAAATACATAAATAATGAAACTATATGTCTGAACAGGTCAGTGCAGCTTTGTCCACAGCAAATCCACCATCGCCCTTATATTGACTGACCACAGAGAAAGCAAATTAAGGGTTCAGTTATATATTAATATTCTGTATTGATTATTTTTATAACTGTGTGCACAATTTCAACTTAAAGAAACAGATGCATCTATTAATATTTAAATTATGAACTATTTGAGTTTGAAGATATACAGAACAGCACTATGCTTGTAACAAAGCAATACATTATTTATACTTGCTCTAAATATGTTTTTTCTTGTGCATGGAACAGTACACTGTGATGAGTCAAAGTAAAGGAAATGGATAAAGTTCCCTGACTTGGGTTAATTTTCCCTAACATTGCCCATGGTAAATTGAGAAAGAAAAAAACCCCAACTAAAACAGAATATTTTTCTTTTATTGATCTCATCGAAAATCATTAACATAGTGTTCTGAAGTGAGAGCTACCAGAAAAGTTACATAAATTATTTTTTTCAGGCATGTTCAATGATGCTGTATCTTATTGAAACAAAGCAGGTTTTCTCCTTTGAAATACAAAATTGCAAATGAATGTTGTTGGTGTTTTTATTACATGTAAACCATTTTGTTTGTTAATAGAATCAGTCACATTTTCAATTGAATAGTCATCAAAACACTATTTCTTCCCTGTACACCACTGTACAGTCCAGTCACAGTGACACTGTGTGGGGGAAAGAGGCATAGCAGAAGACTTAGTCAGGGGTCTTTAATGTTATATAGACCAAGGACCCCTTAATGTACAGAAAGATGGAGCTTAAAAATAAACATATATGTATGTGTGTATAATAGTGTTTTATATTAACCATGTTTTACACTGCCTTGTTATGTCCATTCAATACAATGTTATTCAGTGAGTAGTGTAGTCTTGCCGCTGCCATTTCTAAATGTACCTTGTTAACTGACACTAATACCAATATCAACACTGTCTGTCTGTATCACAGTCAAGCATTGAAGCTAGTTTTGACTGGTATGTTTATCTAAACATTAATGTAGAAACAAAAGTGATGGCTTATTAGTGCCACTGCCATGCATTGACAAACTGGTTTAAATACTTGAAAACTATTTTCAAAATATAGAAAAATAAAAAATCTAGTCAACCAAAAGTCCAATGACCCTTTGTAGTATCACCACAGACTTCCTGGGGGGTGCAGACCACCTGTTGAAGACCCCCAGGCCAATTTAGACCACAACCACCCACCAAAGCTCTGTTACTGGATTGAATCTGGGGGATGTTTGCTGCTCCAAAACTAAATGAGCATAATGTGTTAGAGCTGATACTTCAAATGGTCCACAGACGGTTGAAGTCAGAAACCCCCAACAGCTGCCTTTAAGTTGTCACATGACATCACTATGTAAAGCAGCATGTAGCAAATGGAATTGGTGTAAGGGAACAAAAGTGGTAGATTTCATCTTCAACTCCTTGCATGCCTGTGTTACCAATTTCTTCAAGCAAATATTTCATTTTTTTATTTTTTTATTTCTAATCACAATGGGGTGATACTGCTCTTTCATTTTTAAGCAGAATAACAGCCTGAAAAAAACTGTCTTAGGCCACAACTCCAAAGACGAAAAGAAAAAAAAAAAAGGAATACAGCCGAAAAAAAACTGCACATATTTATGTCATTTAGTTTTTATGTTGGGCAAATCTCTTTTTAAGTCCAAATCAGGGCCATATATGACAGACTCTGAAGAGGGGACATGAACATATTTTCCATTGAATTCAATCAATATATGGGAAAAAACCTGGGAAAGTATTCCAGAACCATAAAGATGTTACCTTTGAAGAAAGTTATAAAATAATAATTATCCAGTTGACCTTTTGTTTTCTGACCCACTATTCATTCTGTCTGATAGTCTTTGGTTGGCTCAAAGTGATTTAATAAAGAAATACAAGCAATCTAACTATGTTTTATTGACACCCAGAGTGACATATCCAAATCAGTGACAGCTTCGACATGTCATTGAACAATTCTGTGTGGTGGGTAATCAATATGGTGAAAAGTTACATACCATAAAATACCAAAGAACAGCCGGGTTCCCTTTTCACGCTGGGTCCAATTAACCGCTGGGTGTAGCAGTACATTTTGACAAATACTATCTGTTCCAAATAAACTGGGAGTAGTTTACTTAAAAGTTAGAAGAAGAAGAAGAAGAAGAAGAAGAAGAAGAAGAAGAAGAAGAAGAAGAAGACGAAGAAGAAGAAGACGTTGCCATGACCAATGCCTGTTTCCCCTCTTAGAGCTGAATGGCTGCACTCCTTGTTGATGTCCAAAATTAGTTTTGGTGACATGATTATCATTTTTTGTAAATTGAAGAACAATCACTGAGTTGAGATATGGTGGCTGTATCTGCCACCAAGATGAGATACAACCCCTCTGGTGTCATAACAGTTCAGTGTTTTCTTATGGATTTGGTACCCTGGTGTCACTTTACTTTGTCCAAAACTGAATTTGTGCTCATTCAACACAAACTTCTCACAGTGCAGAATGATTTTGACGGAAATAAGAGGATAATACAGAGAGGTGGATGAAGCTTTTAATAGGGCTGTGCCTATTATTTCCCTTTCACTGAGCCACTTTTATGAGCTGTGTGGCTGCTCAACCAGGCAGAAGTCCTTTGGGTGGTGGGTGTGTCACAGAAAGATCAGAAAAAATGTGACCCTTAGACCACTTTCGATGAAAGAAGAAACAAATGTGTGATCCCTGTGACCACGAAAACTGCTAAATTGCTTGGTGATCGTACAAAAAGGTGAGGAGAGGTGACAGCTTCACGGCTAATTATCATGATCAAAGTCCTGAACAATCAGCCCTTTGACAAAGAAAGAATACATCTTTTTTTTCAACTTATTAGTAAAGTAAATGCAAGTTTGGTATTAGTCCCTTATGTTATCCTGTACCTCCTGTTTAAAACTTAATCTCCTTATAATTTAAAATTCTATAAAGAATACATATGAACAATACCTGGACATGAAAGAGGCAAATCCCTCGAATGCATCACCTTGCCCTACATGGCAGATCAGTCAGTTTGATGTATTATTGACATGTTTTTCATCTTCCACTTGACTACCTGCTGCACTGTGCATGCTGCAGTCACATCCTGGTCATCTGATGATGAAAGGGAGATAGGTTATCATGGTAAAGCATGTATGATTCTGTTTGTTTTGATGAAAGCCAATACTGTGGTAGGTAGGCATACAATCTGAGTGTGAGCCCTGCAGTGGAAAATCCCCACAAACCCTTCTGGCTCAGTCTCTCAACTTGTCCTCATTCAGGCTCGACAGCTGAAGTGTTGGTCTGTGGTTATCTCTTGATGCACGTTGTGTAAATAGAGATCAAATTGGATGCACAAATTCTGTGGTCAGTTTGATTTCTAGTTTCATAAATCTTCAAATCTTACAAGCAGTTTGATACTTAACAACATCCTGACAACAAAGGCTGTAGATGCAGAGGTAATTTCTTTAATTATGACTGTGACCTTGGTTTGTATTAAAACAATGAGAAAATGCACTTCGAGAAAATTGCACACTTCATGACTGCAATGCTTGGCATTTAACAATGTGCCATTTTTACTCTGTGATGATGGATATGGAATATGAATGCTCAGTGACATGATGACCTGGCAAAATGGTTTCATCAGCGTATGACCTCCTCCCACCCATTGGTGTTTACACTCCGTCACATGCAACCATCATCTACAAAGTATCGATCGGCTCAGCTAAAAACAAACAGGTCCATAGAGATATAAGAAGCTGAAGGGTTATGTGTTTGGAGACATGTTGAATCACTTATAATGAAACCAGACAGCTGAAAATTAATGATTGGTTTCTATTCAGACCAAAAAAGTATACAGGTGTATACAAAATAATTAAAAGCTAAACTCCACTGACCAATTATAAACTGATTTCTTTCACGTTTTATGGGTGGAAAAAAAAACCCCAAAAAAAACAAGATGGTCACACAGATAGGAATTGATAATATCTGTCATAAACCACTCAGAAAATCGAGCTGGAGTAATAAAACTGAAGGTTAAAACTTTAATATTTCAAAAATAGGAACCAAGTCATGAAAAGTCTCTGGTGTTACTGATGTTAACTGACTGTTGGAAATGACGGGAACTGCTAGACACCAGATTTGCTGACATTAAAAATGTAATATAGTGGTGCAAATTTGATGTCTCCTTAATGGGAGCAGAAAATAAGATCTACTGCATTTTTGTATTTCGAAGGGATTTTGAAGGAATCCTTGACTAACTGTTTACAGATACTATCTTTTGCTCCATATAAAAGTTCTCTGACCCAGAAGACAAGAGGTTGAGTCGATCCGACAGGTTTGACTGTCATTTGCATTTGAAGGCATGCTGCAGCATAACAATGTCTGCCTAAAGGCCATGAAAACACTTCCTAATAAGCGGCACTGCCTTTGAGTACTTTTCCAGTAAAAATGAGTGCTTGTTAACTGTTAGTTAATGAGTCATCAAACTCACTGGTGGATATGACTTTGCTGATGATAAGGGAATTCAGAAATAACTGGGGATCAGGTTGAAAATGGCTTAACTTAGAATGAATCATTCATAAAGCACCCCCCTCATTACACCGAGAAGATTGTTGGACTCTAATGTAGAACATGATGTGTGCTTTGAAAGGACCTGGGATGTTCTTTATTCATTACATATAAATAATGATTATTATTATTTTTTTTTTTTTGCATATATGTCTACCTTTAGTAGAAAGTAGCTCTGCAGCAGCTAATGAACAGCACAGGTACAAACAAATAATACATGACTGATTACATAAGAAAACTAACCCAATTAACTAATGCTCCAGAAAAAAATTAGGCTTGCTCCTGATTATTTTTCAACACCTTTGACTTTTTACCTTTGGATGTGTGAACGCTGACACATTTGCTCAAGTGCACGTTGAATGACCGCTATCATTAAACAGTTTGCATAGCCAAAAGGAAAATAATAATTGGAGCAAGCTGAAATATGGCTCTTTTAGTTCATATGTAGTTATTACGGTAATTTCACTCAAGCATGTAGGAAAGCCTGCAAATACACACTGTGTATAGCAGATGGGTAACAGGAGAGCATAGAAAGTTGGAGCAAAGTTGGGTAAAATTTCAGGAGGAATGAAGTTATCTCAGTCTAGTTTTTACTTCATATATGTTATTGTATGAGTTTGATGGTTGAATTATTTCCGTCTCATCAGCCAAAAGCCTGTGGTGACCGAGCCCCTCCAGGCTGTAGCCCCAGAGTCATAGAATAATTTACCTGTATTCTTATGCTCTGTTGATCAGATGATTATACATATATATAGATTATTACATGTATTATATTGTTAAATATACACATGTTAAAAACAGAAGTGGTAAGGCAGGCATTGGTGATTTATCTCCTCATTGATGTCTATCTATCTGGTTTGTCTGTGTTCCATCATTGCTTCGTTTCTGTTGCTCTCATGAACATTTTAACACTTTTTTCTAAGGGCACATGACTTGTCAGTGTTGTGCACTTTGTGACTTATTTGTCTGTAAATAAGTCAAAAGGATTAGAATACCTCAATTGTTCTTTTATTTTTCACTGAGGTGCAAGTAGTTCAAGTTGAATTCACGACTTATAATGGTACAAAAGGAAGCAGTGAGCTGTCAGAGGTAGAAAACAAGGTAAAGGCTACTTAAAACTTAAGAAATAATGTACATTTTGTAATTATATGAAAAAAGTCTTTCAACAACCTTAATCTGTTCCAGTGCAACTTAGACTGAACAAGCCTTGAAATTTGGTGCTACAAATCCCTTCAAGTTCCCTAAGTTTCCTTGATCACTTACAGCCATCTCTGTCTGTAAAACTAGTGGTGGAACACATAAATAGTGTAATGCTATAAAATTGACAAGGAAAAGGCAGTTAATAATGAAACAAGGCAGCATCTCTGCAGGAAAGACCTATTCATGAAAGGTCTTTCCTACAGAGAAATTACAGAGATAGTCAAGGTCTCTGTAAGTAAAGTTTCTTCATCATCAAAACACTCAGAAACCGAGGGAGGCTGACAGGAAGAGGTCGAACAGTCGGAAAGTCGCAGCAGAATCAGACAGTAAGTTTCTGAGGGTCAACATCTTGTGTAATAGCTTCAAGCACAGCCTATAAGAGGTGGTAGTAAGCAGCATTAGTTTCAGCTATGAAGAGCTGACTGTGAGGTGCAGATTTGACAGGTTGAGTTGCAGAAAAGGAGCCAGCGCTAAAACATCAGAATAAGGAGAAGAGGCATTTAAAACCATTAATGAACTACTGGAGACAGGAGGAAGGGAAATAAGAGCGTAGGTGTGTGTGTAAATAATGTAACAAAGACTTTGAATATCATAGGAGAAACTCTTGCCTCTAGCATTCACAACTTAAGCTTTAAATTTTTTACATTCGATCAAAACTACATTTACACAACATTTAAGTCTGATCAGCTGTTCATGTGTGTGACCAGCATCATTGTGTCTCTGTATCAAAGTTTCAGAAAACAGTGCAAACTGCCAGTCACTCACCTCCTCTGCTTCTCATTAGCTGATGCCTGTGTGAGCTTGAGCTAAAGTACTGTATGTGCTAAACTACCACTGTAGCTCCATGATGTAAAAAGCCTGTAGTTTTTAAACAGTTAGTTCTTTGTTTCAAGGTGTTCAGTTAAACAGGAGATGAGACATCATCGTCGGTTTTTTGGCTGATACACTGAGAGCTGTTCACTGCCTCACAAATGCACAGTGTTACGTTAGGATCCATGTGATTTATTCCTCTTTATTGCTGCTTTTGTGGAATCACTACTGTGGCATATTCACCAGGATGGGACACTAATTTCATAGGTAAACTCTGAAATAATTTTTCTGCTGTAATATATCTATCTAACCATCTTCTACCACATATCCAAGTCCAGGTCACAGGGGCCTGCAATACCATTAGCAAGGACCAGTGGCACCCGTCCCTGGCCACTTCAATCAGCTCCTCTCGGGGGTACTGAGGCCTTGCCAGGCCAGCCGCCCTGATTTGCCAGTCAATCTCTCGTCCTGTCCTCCCTTCACTTGTAAACAAGACCCTGAAGATACTTTAACTCCTCAACTTCACTTTGAATCCAGATTGTATTAAAACTCAAACTTTTTAGTAATCACTACTTATTATTTTATGTTTCGTAAAAATACATTTTCACTACTAAATCAATCCTGTGATGTAGAGTAAACTTGGTATGTTGAGTTCTGTAGGTGTGTGTGTGTGTGTGTGTGTGGGGGGGGGCAATGTGCAAAGTGTCAAAAATGAGTGTATATAATTGAATTGTTTAAAATTTCACCGCATATCTGGAGTAGACATTTCCAGGGAGGCTGAGGAGTGTGATCCGCACATAGTTGGAGCACATCCTTTCTTAATAAGGAGGAACCAGCCAAAGACACCACCCTGATGTCCATGCAATGTTGCAGAGACATGTCAACCAGGACAGTCCTTGCTGTAATACTATAAATACAATTTAAATCCAATTATAGGAGGAAAAAAAAGTATTAATCATGGTGGCAGAAGTGGATATGGGTGGATTTATGAATGTGGGGTGAGGAACGTACATTTTTGTGTATATATTACAGACCCTTTCTTTTCATCTTTGACCAATTTGACCTAACACCGAATAAAAAGATAAGAAAATACAAACTTAGTACTGTAAAGTCAACTTTCTTGTATTCCAAAACTCTGATAAGCAACATTGTTTGTGCCAAAGTTTTGCAGCCAGAGATATTTATCAACAGTGGTAACAGTAGGAACACTGAGCCAGTGACAAAACATTGATTTTTTCATCTATCTACTCACTGGCTGTGCGAGAGCATATCTTCAAAACAATGAGCCTGTTAAAGGAGCTGTGGGAGACAGCATGTTTACAGTGCCTACTCAGAAAACAACGGTTTAAAATTGAACTCAAATATGTACAATTGATTTAAGTTTTTCTTTTTATTTGTTGTTCTGTCTGTGCACACCCATACTTATCTTTGGAGTCTAGCAACACCTCAGATTTAACAAAAGCAGTGCCTGACAGAAAGTAGTGACCAGGTGTCTTCAATTTCCTTCAATTAATTCATGGTTTCACTGGAGCTGTGGCTCTAAGATCACGGTTTAGAATGTCTTTTATATTGGTTTAGCTCCTCTAGTCCCTGGGTGAAGTCTGCAAGTAGCATTTTGTTAAAGTCAGACAGCACATGGGGACTGTTTGTTCAGCATCCTGGGTCTGTGATAGAGGCCCCCCAGTGGGAAAAAGACTCTCTTGGGCTTTTCAGTTCACAACATAATTCTGTATGCCTTTTTGACTGCACGACTCTCTCTTAATGTGTTTGTGCTTCTTCCACTTTTTCTCTTTTTCCTTGAAACACAATAAAATTGAAATGCTATTTTTACCCAGTGTGCACTTTTTGTATTCAATTTTTCCTCAAGTGGTGTGTCATTGGAATGAATTAATGGAAGAAATAATTAAACAGAGATTTGAACATTTTCTAATCCAAATTTTATTCTACATGGAGTCATTATTAATAGGCTCACACTTCTACAGTGAAGTATTGCAAAGCTCAGTACCAGTTTAGTTTAAAACAAACATTTCACTGGTGTTGAGTCCAAACAATTAATTGTTATTTTGTATAAAATATAAATGAATAACTTAAAGTCACTTGTTACCTGGGTCCTTTCCCAAGCCAGAAATAAAATTTGAAGTGTGCCTGCCTGCAAAGGTATGTGACCTATGAAAAGACAGCGCCTAAAAAGCAAAACAGACAGAACTGTCGGAGTCAATGTCCCATGACTCTGGAACGATCTGTTGTCAGGGATCATGTGCATCTTATCAACCAGCTTTTGTCCCTTAGTTTTCAAATACCAACACCTACCGATACCCTAAACTTATGGTACTGACTCACACAGTGGTAACTTAAAGGTGCTTTTAGTGACTTATTCTGTACTCAACAGTAGTTTTTCATGCACGATGACACCACTAAACCATTTTTTTCTGTTCAGAAAATAATCAAAGATCTTCAAAACTGCCATGATATTCTGCAACCTAAAACACAAAAGTATAACTTGATGGCACAACCAAGCGGGAACCTCTGGTCTGAAAATACAAAGGCAGTAGGACATGTTAAAAGTGAGGGCTCATTGAGTGTCCACTTGAGGTGAGCTGCAATACAACTGCAAATCACAAGCACACTATCTAAAAAGAGGCTGCTCTTTACAGCTCAAATTAATGTGGGTACTGCCTGGTTCAAAAAATTGTTTTGGTTTAGAAATGACAATAGCAATTCACAGGTGATCTTCTGCTATTCACTCCTTGTCCATGGTTTGATCCATTCACACCCTTTCAGCTATGTAGCCAAGATGGTAACCGTAAAGGGTGTAAAGTGTCCAATATTCTTCTCTTTGATACTTAAAGTGCACCAGGTGAGAAACAAATGCACAAATGTTTTTTTTTTTCAAACTGTCATTGTCAACACATTTATGCACTGAAATTAGTGTGAACTCAGAAGTATAAAATTTCACTGCATGGAATTGTGTTACACTCAAAAAACAAAAACATTGACTGAAATCAAATGTTTCATGTCAACTGATCCGAGCTTAATGCATCAAATTGGTTGAAAGCAATAATTTAAAGTTTAACTTAGTTGACAATAAAATTGTTGAATATCAACCAACCCAATACATTTACATGGAACCAGTTGAGCTAATAAATTAGAAAAAAGTCAGTGTTTAATTTTTTGAGTGTAGCACTTCTGATGTGGCAATCACTGAGAGTACACACTTAAAAAAAAAAAAAAAAAAAAAAAAAAAAAAAAAAAAAAAAGAAAAGAAAAAGGAAAAGAATGTATCGAATGTAAATGGTCATCTGGTTCCATACAAATGTATTAGGTTATTTGAAAGCAAACATTTAATGGCCACCTAAGTTAAACTTAACATTACTTCTGTCAAATAACTCAATCCATTAAGGTGGAATTGGTTGACATTTTAGATTAATTTAAGTCTCTGTTTGCATTCTTTTGATTGTGCATATAAGTTTTACCCTTTCTAAGAGCTTTATAGACAAGAGTCTTTTAAATTTATTACCTAGATACTTAATTGTTTGACTGTATTAGAAATTTAATTAAGACACTGACTTAGACTTGCCAAAATAAAATGAATTATAACTTTTTTATTAGTATCAACTTAAGTGAGGGTAAGCAGGCGGTATTAAATGTTAGCTTGAAACTAAATGTCTCCACACTGACTGACAGAAACTGACCCAGACACAATTACTGCTCATTCGAATAATGGTGCAATTGAGGATGCAAGACACTCCTTTTGTTCACTATCACTGTCAGACATCTAATTATCAAAGGCACCGTAGTAATCCCTCACACATGTCTCTTATCAGTGACAGTGAATGCTGTTTTTGCATTAATCTGCATAGAAAAAGGAAAACAAAAGATCACATGAGCTGTGGAAAATGACTAAGTAGGTCATGTGTGGACCACACTTGAAAACCCGTTTTAATGTCTCGTAGTTTACTTGATTACTTCAACTATCACTATTATTTATCTGTTAGCTCCTGTTGCACTGAAAGTAGAAAAAGAAAATTAAAAACGTAGCTATAATCCCTTTGCATGATGCATTTGATTATGCTTAAAATGCGTGTACATAAATTGATGCTACTAATTCTGTTGATATTGCAGATTTTATTTTATGAATATCTCTCTTCTCAGATCTAAAACAGTGGAAGGTTGGGCCACACAAAGAAAGAAAGCCAGAATTCATTCACCAGATTTCAGTTGACAATAAAGAACAAGTCACAATTCTGTGACAGCATGGTTTCTGAATGTAAAGTGGGACATTTATGAGGAAGAGGTACATTTTGGACAATTTTGCTTCCATGCACCTTCAGGTCTTGGCATGGGTGCTGTTTGTGCTTATGCACCAACCTTTAGTTTTAAATACCCACCCTTTTTAGAGTGTTTGGAACAGGTGCTGGAAAGTGCCCTAACTGGAGACTCCATGGGGGACTTTAACACTCATATGTGCAATGACAGTTTACTTTATTTAGTTTATTACAGTGTGAGGAACGACCTGCCTGAGCTAAACCAGAGCAGTGTTCAGGTGTTGGGCTTCTGTGCTTGTCACAGTTCAACAAAAACTGGCTTCATGTTCAAGCATAATGGTGTTCAGAAGTGCACCTGGTACCAAGATGCTTTAGGTCGCACCATTACCTTGTGGAGAGTTACAGACCTGAACCAACAGTGAGGGTCTGGCTGAAGACCCTGTTAGGATGGTTTTTGACTCAAACCTGCAGCAGGGCTTTGACTGTGTCCACTCAGATGTGGGAGAAGTTTGGCGAGATCATTGAACAAGACTTTCAGAAAGTATACATTGTCAACTGAAAGTCAAACTTGTCCCCAGTCAGGATTGGAGTCTGACAGGGCTGTGTCACCTCTGTTCATTACCTCTATGGACAGATGATGTGTCTCCATTGGCCTCATCAAACACTGACTTCAGCTATCACGGGGATGGTTTGCAGCTGTGTGTAAAGCAGAGGGGATGAAGATCAGCACCTTTAGGTCTAAGAATATTGTTCTTAGTTGATAAAGGGTGGAATCTCCACTGCAGGTTGTTGATGGTTGTTATCAATAAATAGCAGAAGAACTGTCATGAATGGTTGTGAAATGCAACTGCACTTTCCCCTGACTGTGAGGCCGCAGTGTTTCATTTGGAACACCACCACCCTGTAAGATTTCATGCACTGTTCTAGTGAATGCAGAGTGTGCACAGTGCACTTTTTATACATGAACTTATGGAAGTTTGTGAATGGAGACACAGCCTGTGTCTTTACTGGCCTGTGGCCCTGAGGGGTGGATAAGTGGCTGAAAATGAGTGGATGGATGGATGGTTGATTTAATTTTATAAAGACATAGTTGTTATCAGTCATGAATGTCTTAAATAAGCATCTAAACTTACAAACAAAGATAATATATATCTACAAGAAAGAGTTACCTCTCTAGTAGATGTATCTTGATTGCCTTTGTTTTACAGTCTGTATTCATTTCCACTGAGTACTTCTGGTGTTAAAGACTCAGGAAACATCACTGACATGACAACATTACTGGATCTGAGGGACTAATCCCTGATTGATGTCCTATTATTCTTTGTAAGCAGTTGTTCCAGATTGCATTGTTATCAATCAAATGTAGCCTCCATCATGCTTAGTTGCTGAACCAGCCCAACAATCAGTGCAGCTATGTGGTCTGGTTGCTATTCACTGGCCCTTTGTCAGATACAAAAGGGATTAAAAAGAGGGAGTTGTTAAAAGAACTGGCAAATCACTTGTTGAATAGAAAAGACTAATACTGAAAAGCTTGCTATCCCTTTACAATTGCACGAACAAGCAAGGCTAATCTTGTTGTGTGTCAACGGTAATGTATTGTGGTCATCAATAGAACACATGTATATGTAGCTTGTAAGGTAATACTGCAGCTTTTTCCATCACTTTTACTGGCAACAATGGATTTGAAAACCCACTCCTCCTAAGATTCACAGCCTTCCTCCCCTGAGTATGTGCAACACCTATAGCTCATGAACTTATTTGGACTCTATCTCACTAAATCACCTGTTTTGTTCTACACGGGCCCAGTCTTTTCTTTCCTTTAGAAAAAAAAAAAAAAGCATGCTTATTGTGACACACTGGTGTTTGGTTCATTCTAACAATACAACTGGAATGCGTCAATATATATTCTGATATGAATCACATGAAATGCATTATCACAAGTGGGATTTACATTCTTCCTAGATTCAAATCATATGGTGATAATAAAACTCTGCTGGGTGAGAAGAGGATGTGGAAGTCATAACATCTTCCTTGCACGTATCTTTTTTGCATTTACTGCTTTTCTTTCCAAACACTATACAACAACTGAAAATGAAAGATTTCCTTGAAACGGGCTCATAAAAGTGAGAGAGAATGTGTGTACAGTAAATAATCACGAACACAGAGAACCTGAACCTAATAAAGAGACAGTACATACAGGTTTTGTAGCTTCATTGCAAACATGCCACGACTTTTTTTTTTGTTTTGTTGAGTGCATGGGGCCTTCAAAACTCTTTGATATAAATGTCATAAATTATGTAAAGCTCCACAGCTGAAGTGTAGTGGACTGGGAGTGTGGCAGATACAGGTCAGTTTGGCCCTTGGTGCCAGGCATCTGTGGGCTAAACAACTTATTAGAGCCAGGGGGAGTGTGCGCATACGTATGCATGTGTGTTTGTGTGTGTGAGTTTGTTTGGGGGCGGAGGGACACTTGATGTGTCTGTGGGCGTAAACATCACCTGGCTGATTCCAGCACACTCACAGGACAGTATAAATCCACACAGGTATTGGTGAGCAGGGGATAAGAAGAGGACACACCTAAACTGTCTGAGTGAACAAGTTGGAGGGAGAGAAAGAGAAGACCCAGCTGGAATTTATTTTCATTTATATTTGGACCTGCAAAACAATCTGACTTCAAACCATACAGGTGAGTGTGGATATAACTCAAGTGTTCCTTTCTGTTAACCACTTCATGTTCTTTCTGGTTCCTGCTAAACCTGGTGTTCTTTGCAGTCTTGCAAAGAAAGTTGGAATCCAAGCTGTGTACGTTCCTATTTAGTCATTTTTGTTTTATAAAAGAGACAGGAACGTTTTTGACACATAATTAAATAGAATATTAAAAAGAAAATTATCCTAGTTATAAATCCTTTCACTTCAAGTCATTCTAAACCCTGATGTTGCTCAAATTATGTTACAGTCACTGGGGGTAGATATCAAGTTACTGATATCAGAGAGTTTCTGAAATTGTTGCAAAATGAAAGAAAAGTAAGCAATACTAGAGAGAAAGAGAGAGACATGGAAGTTTTTTTTAATTTTTTATTTATTTTTTTGACAGGGTTATAAATCAAACACTGATCTGATTTGCAATGAATGATTAGAACACAGTGTTATCAGTTTCCTGCCAATAAGGCTCTTTTGAGTTATCTTCCCTTTGTTGGATTGACAGCATGGGGAACAATCAATGTTTAAATTTCTAGATTTTTAAACCTTTTAATCAAGACAGTTTTATGTGTAATGATTCAAAGACAAAATACTGGGAATTGCCTAAAACACACAACCAATGAGCAGCAGTCACACATATTTAAGATACAAGCTGATTACAGTAAAAATAAAGTGAGAGAAAATGAGAGTCATTTTGAAAGTAAAAGGAACATGCCAGTGAAAACTTGTAATTCTAAGGTTGGGAAGCTTTGACTAAAAACAGCAGGTCATGCAGCCTTTTTATATCTAAAGTTTGATGTCCACTTTGTTTTGGCTACTCCTAAAGAGATCACTTTCATCTTGATGGTCATTTACTCAGAGGTGGTAGTTTTGTAATGCAAAGCAACAATTTACAGTAACTCGTCAGACATACAATTAACATACCTGGCACCTGAAATCATCCCTGCACTCATCTTTTTCACCATATGGAAAAATGCTGACCTAATGATTGGCTATGGAATGACTTGGATGACTTACAGAATGGTTTAAGCCTGCAAACAGCCACACAGTGTTGTTGTCAGGTTTCTTTGGGCAGAATAACTGGGTGTACGCTTTGAGGAATGAAAACAAAAACAAAAACTCACTGCACTGAGCGTTTTGTACTACTTCACTCTCGCTAACAAGCACGCAATGAGCCAAATGGGTAGTTTGCATGACTTGGCAAGCACAGAGGCGATACTTCTTTGGAAACCTCTGCATGGCCAATATTGCCAGTTACCATCCATCAAGTGCCAGACTTATGAGAACCCAGGCCTTGAATAAAGTCAAAGACTGTTATGTCTGTGAGTCTTTTGGCCAGGGTTTGTGCAAATTATTTTAATACCATGTTTATTTTTGCAGCATTGATGCCAAGCAAACAAAGCTGATCCTTGTTTTGAGACACTTACACAGGATCAAAATTCAGCTCAATTTATTTGGCTTATTCAGAACACTTATGTGTTGCACTTTAGTGGAAACTTTGTTCCTCATTAACTTCAGGTCTATACTGCAGTGCTTCTCCTACTCTGGATTATAGCCTTTCAGTGAGGATTAAAACTGCAGTGAGAGAGCAGCTTGTTACATGAGAGACTACATGAGCGAGTGAGATTTGGCTTCAGGGAGGAAGGATAGAAAAAGAGGTGAAAGATACCTACTCTTTTCGAAATAGAACAGGTGTTTTTATAAACTTAGGAACAGAATGTGTTTTTCTTGACACCCAGAACTCCTACAAATATTTTTTATATAACTTAACTTTTGTACACTCATCTCTATAGTTTTAAGTCCTGCAGTACAATGTATGGTGCTCTTTTGCCTGCAGTTTATCACAGTTACTCATACACAGAGTGGATTTCCATCTTGTTTTTTTTTTTTTTCTGTGGCAACTTACTGAGCCCTGAGGAAAACAAAGATTATTATTTTTGTGAGCTCTTGCAAAACTTTTGCAAGATCCCACAATATTTTTCCAGGGAATTATCAACAGTGTTTTAGTGTACAGAGTGACCCGCTTAACTGGTGACTTCAGCCAACCATTACTGACATGTTGGGCTGAGTGTCACCATTTAGCAGAGCTGCTTTTAACTCCAAAACACCGGTAACTTGATAAAAGTGAACCCCATGTTAAAGTATTGTTTCTGTCAATTGAACAGAGGACAACAGAACATTTTTATGCTGCTTACAGTTCAAAAAAGTATTGCAGGATTTTGCAAAATTCATTCTTGTTTTCTCTTTATGTCCCCTTAGAGGCCCAGTAGCATGTTATCATCAGTGTCTAGTTTATATTTTGCTATTTCATTTTAGCAGATAACTGTTTTCAGCATGAATGACTCTTTGAAAGTTCTTGTTACCACCTGAGAAGAGCTCTGACAAATGTAATCTGTATTTTTACAAATTTCACCCTGTGGTGCATAGTGGTCACCAGAGTGGACAACTATTTAAAAGTTATTTACTCCTGAATTCAATGGTTCATGTGGTGGAAATTCATATTAGACTGTATCAGGGTATTTTTATTCTTCTTAGGGCCTGCAAATATGTTTTATTTTTTCTATTTTTTTGTCCAAACATAGATTTTAAAAAGTTTTAAACAAACATGTCAGGGTGAAAAAGTTTATAAACTATAAATTATTCAATGTTAAAATGGATGAAAGAGAGTTAAAATGTTTTGCAACGCATTAAAAAAGATTATTCATGAAATCACAAAAAAAGAAAGAAAAGAAAAGACGTCAAAAAAGAGTCATATTTACATCTAGTTCACACTGTTTTATGTTGAATGCTCGGTTACAAATATGTGAAAAAAAAGAAAACATGTTTTCATGGCTTAAGACAAATAAAAACACGCAAGGGAAAAATCCTGACACTGACTTTCATAATTCATGCATCAGAGGGTTAAATTAAAGAGTACATAGCATCTCTAGAGTTGTACTGCTAACACTTAATTTAGTACTTAATAGTACAGAAAGCAAGTGAACTATGAGAGGAAAAGTTGCTAAGTAACTGTCATACAACTGCTTGATGAATGTTTTCCTGTGGATGGTATTTGATCATGTCTTTCTCCTTTTTATTATCCTATAGGTCAAAGAAAATGTTTGGATCTGTACGGAAAGGTATCCAGGAGTGTCTGGCTGAGCGTAAAAGCCGCAGAACCAGACTAGTGACCAAAGATGGCCGCTGCAACATTGAATATGGGAACTTCAAGTACAGTAAACACTTTGCCTTCCTGGCTGACTTCTGGACCACCTTTGTGGAGATCCGGTGGCGTTTTGTTCTCTTCCTCTTCATCGCCTCCTTCACCCTCAGCTGGTTCATTTTTGGCCTGCTGTGGTACTGGATTGCTCGCAGTAACGGAGACCTGCCGTGGCAAAACCCCCCAAATGACCACACCCCATGTGTTGAAAATGTTGTAGGACTCACCACAGCATTCCTCTACTCTCTGGAAACCCAAACAACCATTGGGTACGGTGGTCGAGCGCTGACACCCGTCTGCCCGGGCGCCGTGGCCCTTATCATCATCCAGTCTCTCATTGGAGCCATTATCAACTGTTTCATGTGTGGAGTCATCCTTTCCAAAATCTCCTCACCCAAAAAGAGGGCAAAGACCATCACATTTAGTGACATGGCAGTCATCAGCCCCAAAAATGGCACCCTCTGCTTGTCCATCAGAGTGGCTAACCTGCGCAAGACCCTGATGATCGGGAGCCAGATCTACGGCAAGCTGTTGAGGACAACAAACACACCAGACGGGGAGACGATCATCATGGATCAGGTGAACATTGACTTCATGGTGGATGCTGGGAAGGACAACCTCTTCTTCATCTGCCCCCTCACGCTCTACCACACCATCGACAAGAGCAGCCCCTTCTTCGAGATGGCGGTGGACACGCTCAACAAACAAGAGTTTGAGCTGGTTGTCTTCCTAGACGGCACTGCAGAGTCCACCAGCTCCTCCTGCCAAGTGCGGACCTCCTTTATTCCTCAGGAGATCATGTGGGGCTACAACTTCCTGCCTATTATATCCAGAAGCAAGGAGGGCAAGTACAGAGTGGATTTCTCCAACTTCTCCAAGGTGGTTCCTGTGGCTACAGCGCACTGTGCTTACTGCTTCCACAATATCAAGGGTCATCATCACCACTCCAGAGATGGACATGACAACCAGGGCTTTGAGGTGATTGATATCCATGACAACCCCAATGTCACCAAGATGTGAGGACACAGACATACAAAAAAACAACAAACTGGGACTGGTAGAGGCCTTTACCTCTCATTGAACTCCTTGAAACTAACAGCTGACAGAGCAGCTGGGGTTACCTAATGGCAGGCAGTGCATTGTGTGGCATTTAAATACCTAAAACCTTCTTATTTGTCATTCTATTGTGTTCAACACAGATAAGAAAGACTTCTGTGGGGTAGGACAGTTATTGTTGACCATTTGTATGTCAAACCACACCTATCACTGTCTGCTGACCGAAAACCTGTTTTCAAAAGGGAGGCCAGGTCATACATGGTGGATAAGCTACTGATCAAAATCAGGAAAGAAAGTGTCCTCGATCACTCACCATGAGCTTGTGATGTAAATCAATTTAGCTGTTTTAATTTACCTCCGTCCTTGCACATAGACCAAATGAGTATGCAGAAAAACAAATGTATTATACTGTGTGTGTATCTCTGAGCTGCTGGAGTGTTTGAAGCCATGCAGATGTCACAGTGAGAATAAGTAGTTTTATTAATTCACAATCCTTAAGCTGCTGTGCAAAAGAAGACATTTGGACTTGAAGCATTAAAGTATACTTGACAGTTCAGACACTGTGGCACAAGCAAAGGGTTGGCCATGTTGGTAAAGAGAAGGTGATGTAGTTGTGTTTTTTCTCAACTGAAGACATTGTCTAAGAACAAATATCCCAAGAAACACTTAATTTATGGCTGCTTGTAGTACTGTTTATAAATCAGTAATGTTTTTAAAGATTTCTTTTGTATTTGATCTCAGGGCTAACTTCCACTGAAATAAAAGCTATTTTTGAAAAAAAAAAAAAGAGAAGAGAAGTCTTTGTAGTCATTCCGTTCTACCAAAGTGTCAATACAGGCTCTGATCAGAAAGGTCACAACAACGTAATGTTGGGTACTAACCCCTATCAAAGCTTTTTATGGGTAAACAGAGTGAAGTTGTGACAGCAAACACGGATCCAAACACAGCAGAGCTAAAGTATCTGGGAGATAAGAGCAGCGGCCGCTCAGTGCCCTGTATGCTGGGTTTGAACATGAAACCAGAGCTTTAGAGAACTAACAGAACATAGGTTACTTTATGCTAGCATGCAGCTTTTCAGCGTTTCTTTTTTTCTGTTGAACCTTCCAATCAGCTCTGTCTAAGACATTGCAAATGGTAATTTTCCAAAATGTGCCTGGTAAGATGTAAAATAGGATAAGATACTCCTTTATTTATCCCACGAGGGGAAATTCACAGTCACAGCAGCAATGCAAAAAAAAAAAAAGAATGTTGCAAAAGTTTCAGGAATATATAAACACATACAATAAGCATCAACTAAAAAAGAACAAAAACAAAGCTGCTGCAACAAGCTGCCACTGCCAAGTAGAAGAAGTTATTTATTCATTGATTGATTAATAATTGGAAACATCCATCAGAGATGACAGCTTGTCCATAATTCTGTAGTCAGCCTCCACCTCCACAGGGTCCAGGACTGAACTCTTTTTCTTTACCAGTCTGTTTAGTCTCTCTCCTGTTTCCTGTCCGCTCACAGCAGGTGAAATCCTTCCAATGTGGTCTTGTGTCTGATGTTAGCCCTGTTAGTCGTGTCTCTGTGATGAACATGATGCTACTCTGCTCTCTGGTTTTCTCTCTGGTGCTGGGTTAGCGCTGGTAGCTGCTCCATCTTATCAGATCTTGTATTACTCATAGTGATGGATGGAAGGACAGGTCCATGTTTTAGATGGTAGTTATGGTAGTTACTGGAAATAACTGACATATGACACATTAGTAGTTAGAGAAGTAATACATTACTCTATCACCAACTGCTGAAACTAACTAGTTACACCACTACACTTATCTTGAGCATCTTTAGTGTAACAAACTCAGAATTATGAGTAAATCTACACCCTCTGAAAAGATTCTGATGTGCCTGGCTACTTTTGCTGTCCAGCTCAGTAAATTGAAACCAAAGTCACAGACTTAACATATGATCAAGGTCAGAGAGAGTATTTAAAGTATCACCTCCAACACTGCTCTGCACACACTGCTTTAGTAGAGGACTGAGTGACACCAGGGATGGAGTGTGAAAGGTTTTGATCCTACACTGAATACAAGAAAGTAAACAAGCAGCACAAAGAAAATATGTTACACAACCCTGACTATGTGTTTTCTTTTTTCCTTTACTTTGCTTTGTCCGCTACCCACGTAACACAAGCACACTGATACGACAATTTGCAAAACTAAAGCCTTCACCTGACACCAAATGAACAAAGCAGTCATTAAATTACAGACACCTATCATTTGAAGATGTGTTCACAGAGAACATGGAGTTACATAAGAGTAAAACACTTTAAAATAGATGCACGTTGTCTAAGTACAGCCTTGTCACCAGTGTGTGGTTTTGAATAATTGGATAGAAGGAGTAGACAAAGTTTTGCAGAGCTTGATTAAGGGTGGGGATGCCTCAAAACCTTTGTTTTTATTTGCCATATCATCAATGCTAATATCAGACAAATTGCTTTATTATATTCTAGTTAGAGCTCACACAGCCACATCTATCCTGCAATTAACAGGGGTTTGTTTAATAAAGCAGAATATATCATTATAAATTCTAAGACCAATAGGAATGTAACATTTGAGAAAACAATAACTCTCTATTTCATGATAGCATTTACAGGACTGCTATATGTAAACTTTATAAAATAACTACTAAGAGCTTTTCCCTTTGATGGGACACTGTCATTACCTTTTCATGATAAGTCTGGGCATAAATTGAATTACATCAGGGCTAAGTAACAAGCCTCTCTTAGATCAGGATTACATCTTTGCCTATAATACAGTGGTTCCCAACCTTTGTTCCCCCAGAGCCCATCCTAATTGTGTGTGACAAGCAGAAATTAATATCTGGGTAAAAGGACGACAATGTCCAGTGTTTCTGTCCTCATGGTTTGTAAGGTGACTCACTGCCATGGTCACAGTGGTTTAGGGGTTACAGAGTTGCGGTTACTGAGGCCTTGTATGCATGTAGCCAAGTATTTTTTAAAGATGGAATATCCCCCCTCATTTGTTTAGAAAATACTTTTGTCCACACCTGAAAGTTTATTATAATTATTTTTTTAAATCATCCATGTTACTGGGCAAACCCGTCAAAAAGTGCGTCTCTAACCATGCAAGACCCATAGGTGTCACTGTTTTTCAGGTGTGAAACCTGTGCCAGCCAATCAAGATGAATCCCCATCATTCTGTGTCTTCTGCCAAATTTAAACATGGCACAGGGTTATTTTGTTTGGATCAATAAAGAGGTTTGCTCCTCAATGTAATCAATGAGATACACCTGGAGAAAAAGCAGCAAGAGAAGTGTTTGCATCAATGTTCAAACTAACACACCCGCAGCATTGACACTCGCCATAACATTGCATATTTGTGACATCAACGGCTTTTATTGTCACAATCTGTAATTTAAGAGATTCAAAATCTGTGGTAAACTATGAAACCAGAGTTTTCCAAAATCTTTACTTTGACTTGAGTTTTCAGAAAAGATCATTTCTAGTGATGTATAACTGTGGTTTGGTGTGGATGACAGGACTGAATGTATAAAAACAGGTGCGGTTTCACAGGTACCTGTCTACGTGTGGACATGACCTAAACAGCATCATATTTTTAGATGTGGGCACAAATATATTTCTTGCGTTGGTTTTGATAACCCAAATAATTGTGTTATCATGACTTTTTTTTATTCAACATGCACAAATATGATTTTGACAACCTGAACACACACACACACAGACACACAGACACATACACGGGACCCCAGGTTGGGTACCACCGCTATCATACACTACAAACTGGAACAGTCACTTCGTCTTTGAATCATAATGAAAAGATGCATGATTTAAACAGAAGAATCATAAGGTTGCATTCAAGTCTGCAGGTATAATGATAACAGACACTGTCCATGTATATTAAATGTACACAGGTGAGTCAGCAAGTTGGTAATAAAAGCAGAAAAGCCATATAATTGTAAAATCAGTCCTGATTTTTAAAATGATATGCATATATCTGGCAGAAATGTTGAGTTAAAGAGTCTACTTAGTCTCAAACAACAAAGCATTTGTGTTTCATTTACCTAATGAAGCCACTAGCAGGCAAAAGGAGAAGATTTGAGAGGTAAAAACATTTATTTTGTCACATTTTCCTATACAAAAGCCCTTTTCCAAAGGTAATACTTCTTACATTGCAGAAATGACAATAAAAATAATACATTGGTTAATTGTAAAATTATACACATATATTTATATATACTTTTTGATATCCAAAATACATTGCATATACGAAGTAGCACGAATCCCCTTCAATTGATAATGATTGTGAAAGATGAAAGCCAAGGGTTCATTAGAATAATTTCTTCACGCTACAAATAACATGTCCCTTTTCTTTTTTTTTTTCTTTAAAAGTCATGAAATTCCCAGGAGGAGCTGGTTGTGAGTAGCATTAATGTTTGTATTATTTGCATAGAATACCTGATATTTTTGAATAAACAGGAGAAGCCACCCAGGGCTATTTGGTATAAAAGATGGATTCACAATAGAAGATATCCATCATAAATACATGTTGCATAGAGACTAAAGGCTCCTGGCTATAGGATGGTAAACAGGCTAATGTGTGGTTGGAAATACAGGAAAATACCCTCTGTGCATATAGTCACTCAGGAAGTCAGAACTACATTTCAGAACTTATAACAATAACAAAAAACAAAATTGGTAACATGTATTGCCCAAATGTACAGATATAAAAAACAAGAAAAAAAAAAAAAAAACGCTCACAATGCTGAACACACTACTTAGCAGAAATGGACTTTAAAGGTTTGCATTTTTGACCGAGGTCAACTCGTATTAATTCTCTTGACTTTTAATACTGTGTCACATATGAAAATAACTCTGCATAATTTATACAGTAAGTTGCTTTAATGCCTAGTTGTCTGATGCTTATAAAATAGTAAAAAATAGGTCTGACAAACGCACAGCGTTTGCGAATCTGAGGATTTTTTTTGTTTAATCTTGTCATACTTTGATGGTTTCGTTATCCGATAAACTACTCAGTCCCAAGTAATTCATTGATAAAAGGAAAACATTTGCAGCCATGAACACCTGAAGATGGATATGTTGTGACATGATAAAATCCTGACTTGAGATTCATGTGCATTTGGCTGGGCTTCAGATCAGTGAGACACTAACATTCAAACACATATGCTTCTTGCAAACTAGGATCCAGCCCTGGTAAAATGCAACTTAACTGTCCATCAACATGATTTACTGCCGAGCCTCTTCTCTGCACTGACCTACGGTCCTGACTGGCCCAAAGAGAGGAAAGAGACAGTGTGGCAGCCATTACTTTCAGGATGCACTTCAAAATCAAAAAATGTCAGATTTTTAGCGAGACAAGGAGATGATGATAATGTAATTATTCATGTCTTAAGAATAGAAAGCATATGATACAAAACAGCAGTTAAGGCACTGTGGAAGATATGTTTGTCTTTATATCACGTAATAAAAAAGGATGCATCCTCGCACTGTAAGGCACTTAAGATGAGAAAACATCCAAACAACATACAGTCTTATTCTTTGGATAACATGTACATGATCACATCTGTGTGAAGGCCCTTCATCGTTTCAGGTTATGATGTGTACAGCAAACAGGGCTTTGAAAATCACGATGTTTTTCCATCAAACAAAATGAAAACATCTGACAAATTTTGATTTCGCTGGAGGGTATCCCTTTTACACGTGTTTCACAAACCAAAGACATTCACATTAATACTGACATGGTCGAGCAACAACACATCTGGAAATAGCATGGCTAAAAGGCAACAACATGGCAAACATTTAATAGCCTAGTGTGTGGCCCCCTGAAAACATCTGACCTGGGTTGAATTATTGTTGCAAATTACTTCAATTACATCTTGCCTCAGCTTCCCCTGCACAGTGGAGTCAACTGTGAGCCCCAGCCGTCTCCAACTGCACACAACACACAGAGAGCATTTTTCAGTTGACCCAGGTCAGCAAAACATACAGCGCTTCCTTCACTGGCATTTCACTCTTCTCTAAGCCTTCCAGTTTGGAGGATAAATTAAATGTGAATGGCATATTCCAGTTGCCAAATTTCATTCAGTGCTGAGAAAAGTCCATCTATTTGAGAGCTCCTCCTTGTCCAGCGCATTACAGAAGACTCTCAACACACACATAAAAAAGATGCAGATGGACAGAGAAGCAGACAGAGACAGTGGAAAGAGAAGGCTGGAAGTGGTGGGAATAAGAAATCCCTACAAGGCTGTTGGAGAGTGGAAAAGACAGATGCTTTAAAGCATAATGTACATAATGTACTGAGGCTGTAGATTGAGACCCATTAACGTTAGGTCCATGTCTGGTTCTGTAGTAATGCAAGGAGGCAGACAGACTTCAGCTGTTCACCCTGGCCAGAGGCTTTGCTTGGAAAGGTTTTGGATGAGAACACCTGCAGGTGCATTTCTCTGGTGAACTTGGAAAAGGAGGCACAGGAAACTCTTAAAAATATATAAACAAACAGTCACCAGTCTTGTAAAAGGTAAGTAGTATTCCATTTTTGGACCATAGCATCCAGTTGTTCGAAGATCTTTACAAAAAATCTCCTTCATTTGAACCATCCTTCATTCAGGAGCTAAGTGTCAGAGGACAAAGGCCTCTTCAAACAAAGTCTTCACTGGTTCAGCATCACGGGGAGTGCAGCTCAGCAAGGTGGACTTTGTTGGAGGAAAAGGAGGGTTAAAGCGGGGAGTTTAGTAATAACTACCCAGGTGGGACGGCACATGGGTGTTGGGGTGGCGGGGCACGTTTGGGTTGGGGTAGATGCCTGCAGTGGGCGAGCTCCAGTAGGGAGCAGTGGGTCCAAAGAAGTTGGAGGAGGTGACAGGCATGGATGGAGGGTGTGGGGATACAAAGTTGACCTTCTGCTGGTGGGCGTGGTAGGAAGGCACGTAAGCTAGGTCCGAGGGGTACTTGTACATGGAGGACTCAGTGGGGTGCGGCTGCAGCGCCTGAGCGATGCCGTGGAAATCAAACTTGTAGGCGTATCGCTTGCCGTGCACCTTGGTCATGATATTTTTGTCGTAGTAGTAGCGCAGCGCGCGGCTCAGCTTGTCATAGTTCATGTTGGGTTTGCTCTTGCGTTCACCCCAGCGTCTCGCCACTTCATCTGGGTCCGTCATCTTAAACTCGCCGTTGGTTCCCTCCCAGGTGATGCAGCCGGCGTTGGCACTGTCTGACAGGAGCTCCAGGAGAAACTGCCACAGCTGGATCTGACCTGAGCCTGAGGAGGAGAAGAATGATCAGCATGGAGCAGCATTTATTCACCTCTCACTGCCTGAAATTATATACAACTACATTAAAAAATGAGTTCAGTGTGTTTTTGCATTCTTCAGATGATAAATTGGGTGTAGATTGTAAATTTCAATACAGAACATATGATAGATATGTATATTTTTTGTCACATAAACATAAATAGATATGATAAGTAGGGATGTCCCGGTAAGGTTTTGTTCTCCCCAAGTCTGAGTCATTTCATTTTGAGTATCTGCTGATACTGAGTCCCTTTCCTATACTTCAAATATGCATTATTAAAAGAAGAAGAGCTGAGAAACAGATCCAGGATGTCCCTTACGTGGGAGTTAAGGAGTTGAAATGGTTTCACTCTTTACCACCGCATTACAGTGGTAAATACTCAGCTGTCATTCTTTATTAAAGATCTGATAAAAAACAAAGGGAATATAAACATTTATATATAAATTAGTATATACGGTCCCTGAATAGGATGTAAAGTCTGATTCCTATTGAGTCTGAACCCACACTAACATCCTGGATATCTGGTTTCTGATCATGTGATTGGATCCAACATCTATACTAATAGGGTCCCCCTCCGACAAATATAATGGAAAACAGAGTTCATCTTGGCTGAATCAAGACCTGATATCTATTTTTTTTTACTATTTTGTAAGCATCAGACAACTACGCAGTAAGGCATGTATGAATTATGCAGTTATTTTCATATGTGACACAGTATTAAAAGTCAAGAGGATCAATATGAGTTGACCTCGGTCAAAAATCCAAACCTTTGAATCAGCTATGTCACAAATTCACAACAACTATCACCAAGATGTGAAAAGAAAAAAAGAAATACTATTATTTACCATTCAAAGCTTTACACTACATCATCTATTCTGGAGCAGGTTGACCAAATGTCCTCTTTTACCCAGACATGCCCTCCTTTTAGGTCATAAAATCATGTCAGGGGGGATTTTATAAAATTCCCTATGCCCAGGCTTCTTCTGCAGACCATCGATATAATAAAGCAAAACTGCACTGAACTACTGACATTATTCTGATGCACCAACCTGTCAAGATGTTGGGCAAGAAAACATGAAACTCTGACTGTCTGTGCTGCACTCTTAGACAGAAAATGCTGAAGTAAAAATGCACTTCAAAACCTAATTTAAACTTAAACTAAGATTTTGAGGCATTGTTGCAGGAGAGAAATATATAGATTTCTCTTTTTATTTTAGCATGTGGTGCAAGCATTATTATGAAAGCCCATTTCTCTCAATCAAAAATTAAAAATGGAAGCATTATCTCAGTATTTTGACTTGATATGAGGAAATAAAGGAAGTAACCTAAACAAAGTCAGTTTTTCATTTTTATATTTTCAACTGGCAGAAATTGACTTCTGACTTTATCTATGTTTCCATTATGGGGAATGTTGATAACAAACAGGAAAGGTGTTTTAAATACATGTTTGGATTATGAAGTTACTTTGTCGTCTTTGAATACCTTTGGATATTTTTGCAGTATTTCCAAGAAGGGGCCCCCTTTTGGGTTTTAGGAATACGATCACACTATTCTTAAGGTATAAAAGAAATGGCTTCCATAGTAACTGCAAATACTTAAATATTCCCTGAATCTCACCTGGATTGGCAAGGCGACTGCTGGTTGGACCCAGGATCTGGTACGGATCTGTGAACAAACAAAGAGCCCTGTTAACCCGTATTCTGCTTACACTGAGACAGAAGAGAAGACTGAAAATACTTGACAGTCTGGAGGTCTGAGAATATGAACTGTGTCCAAGCAACAGCTGATGTCTTATTAAATTTTACTCTTGAAGTCATGTTTCAAAGACAGTAAATCAAAAGGGAAAATGCCAAGTAAGAAAAAAAAACCCTCCCACACTCAATCCTCGGCGGTCGATGTCTAACAAGTCATTATAAATCATGGTTCTGCACTTCTCTGGGATAATGTTTGTCATTCAGCTTTTGCTTTAACGAACGAGCTCTCATCAAAGGAGAGTTGTAATTCCAAACTCCTGACAGTATACATGTTGAGCTGAAAACAAACAGATTATTACGCTACAAAAGAGATGAGCAAATGAGTCGCTAACAGGCTGAAGCTAATAAAGGAGATTTTACTGCTTAAGCACCAGCTTTGTTTGCTTTGTAGTGACAATGTGAAAAGTTAATCAAGAAAGTCTCTCTGTGGTCCTATACCTGGCTGAGCTCTGGGCTGCTCCGCGGTCTTAGTCACATTCTGGGTAACCACTGGTGAGCCTGCAAGACAGACGGACAGAGAGAGAGAGAGATAAAAGGGAGTGTCAACATTAGCAGGGTGGCCACAGATGACCACCCTTCACAGCATGAAAACACGTCCAAAGCAAATAATGTGGTAGTTGGTGGCTGGGCTGACTTCTGTCTGCTTATGTTCTGACAACACAGGCTGTAATCTTCTCAGTCTTTAGCACATGTCTAGACTCTGTTCATGTAGGAAATTCCTCTGATGTGATGCAGACTGTGAATGCTGATCAGCTTTCACAATTTGATATGTCTGCTGCACAGAATACAAGATAAACCAATCACTGCATTTTCTCACCTTTGCCACTGTGCATGTTGTTTGACCATCCTGTTCGCCGTACAGCATCGTATGAAGGGTCTGACAGAGAAACAGAACAAAGAGACGTTTGAATATGAGTCAATTGAGTCTTTATTTGCTGTAGAAATCAGAAAACTTTTGTAGAAAATTTGGTGTAATTATTCATGTCATCTTGTATTATGCTAACCTATGAATGGCTGCAACTGCCTCAGTAAACACTTGCCAAATGCTGCCAATAAATCTATCAGAAAATGGTACAAGGTGCTCTTCACAGGATATCTGGGCATTGTAACATGGTTTTTCTTTGGCACACTGTGGTGGTTTCAGTCATGATGGCACAATCATTGACAGGGTACAGTTGGTTGAGCAGCTTGCAACACTCTGACCGCAAATGAAAAGACTTGTGCAAATTAACGTCCAACAGGGACGCACATATACACAATACATGCATGTGCTATTCACCCTCATCCCTCTCCACGCACAAGCTGCTTTCATAAAACCTTGACGAGCGGCCAGACTGGCCCAGTTTGCATATGAGCGCTACCTGCTGTGTGTCTGCGCTTCAAACCTGGCCGAGTGTGAAGCTGGAGCGCTTCCAGTGACAATCAATCACTCTGACACGAGTAGATAAAACAGAGGATGCACCGTTCTCCTGGCACAGGCTCAAAAACACCCTGGTTTACTCACCGTGCACCTGGCCAGTGCCCTTGGTGGTTTCTATTATTACGGGCTGAAGCCGTACGAACAGACGGCAGAATGCAGGGAAACATGATGCGCACTGTGGCCAGATAGGCTTCATCCTCTCTGTTGTGTGCAACATGTTATTCACAGGG
Source organism: Thalassoma bifasciatum (assembly GCA_008086565.1). Taxonomy (NCBI): domain Eukaryota; kingdom Metazoa; phylum Chordata; class Actinopteri; order Labriformes; family Labridae; genus Thalassoma; species Thalassoma bifasciatum. Next base: position 180,866 of record RPOG01000781.1, on the reverse strand, counting down.
TTATCATGATCTGCAAATCTTTTTGTCAGCACTGTTTCTCCCGTGGGGCAGCAAATAGAGACGATGTAATGGTGATGACAGAGGCTGTTGCTGAGATAAGCAAGCTGTTAGAAGGTCAAGAGGCAATCCTGGTTCCCATCAGTGTGGGTGGAATTTTTGAGAGGCAGGCTTACTGACAATCAAAGTTGACAGATTCAGCACCAAGGTTTGGAAATATTGACAAAGAAGGCCTCAGTTTTCTGTAACAAAGCAGACGGTGACGTGTTTTATGTAGGTCAGTGAGTGAAGTGTGAGGTGTAAAATGTCACATGAGCCATTTAAAAGGAACATCAGCTTACAACATTGTTTTTTTCCCCTATTTTTCTTTTTTTGTATTCTTTTCTCAACCAAATGCTGACTGAATTACCTCCATAAATAAATAGAATGATCTGTTTTTGCTCTTTAGGTATGAGTGAATGTGCTGGTCCCAAAGAACAGATGTAAAGTGTATGTCTGTGTTTTTGTGAGCGTAGGTGGTTTTCCAACATGAATATTGATGTGTTTTTGAATTATTCGTAACTTTGTTTTAACCAGTGTATTTATGTAAAGTGAAAGCCTATTAGCCAACAATCATTGGACCAGAAAATTGAACATTAAAATTATGCACTGTGGATACATCTTGTGTTGATTAATGGAATAGTTTCTCCTAAATAAAGCTCTTTTTACAAGTAAATTCATTGGTCTGCTGAAACTCATTTCAGGTGATCCCTGAATCCATATATATGACATGATTTCTTAATCATCTAGCTGTCTTTGTTCATAGTTTTAGTCAGAAACTATTACAATATTGTTATGATTATGGTAAACTATGGGCTGGGATTTGTGACACTAGAAACTAAATTGGAATCATTGTGTTGAATTTGAGAAGTATGAAACTGAAACTAGATGTATTTATTTATTTTTATTATTATTGTTTTTTTAATCAGCTATCTATATTCATCGAACTCAAAAACACAGAATTCAACTTCAGTTAGAAAAATTTAGAATCAATTTTAAGTCAGAGTGGCATGTCCGGTACATGGTCTACACCCATGAGGAAGACTAATTGAACAGAGATTCAGGTTTAATCAGGTTTGCTTCCAACTGAAAAGTACAAAAATAAAAAAAACAGGTATAAGACCAATTAACATCTCAAAAAAAAACAAAACAACAACAACAACAAAAAAATCTTGCTGCAGAGCTGAACTGTTAACAACACCAAAACCTCATCCTGATGGGTCTGTCATGTTGGTAAGAACAAAACTGAGCCAGTAAAGCATTTTGTGTTCATAAGTGTGACAGTTATTAGCTTTGACGATCTGACTGGTTTACTGTCAGGACCAAATATGACCTGAACAAACACTACCTGGTGTGTTTAAACAAAAGAGGCATTTATATACCTCTAAGTTTAAAGCAAACCTGATTTAACCTTATTCTAATAAGTCTTACTCATAAATGTAGGCTTTATAATGAACATGCTTTGAAATAAAACTGAATTTTAAAACTGAATCTGAATTTTGTGAACTGAAACTTAATCATGTATTTTTGAATTTAAGGAATAAAGAGAGTTTAATTTCCAAGTAAGTCAAAACAATTACATTTTGATTGGAGACCATACTTTTCAAAATAATTATGATAATTTAAATTCAGTTTCTAATGCACAACTCTTAGCCGATAGGAAACTGCCCCAATGTACAAGTTTAGAAGTTTGCTGTTCACTCTGTCCGTCAGATTTCACAATGCTATTACAACTAACTATGGTCTTGCCTTGTTTATGCAGACAAATTGTTCAAACACTGAAAATCCTGTAATCTGATCTAATGTTTGTGTTCTTTGAAAAGGCTTATTGGGTTTGTTATGAGCAATTCATACTCTACATTCACATGACAAGTCAAGAAAAATGTTGCAATTTAAGACAATGTGAGGCAAAAAATGAAATCTGCTTTGTTACTTGAAACAAGAAAAATGTTAAATACACTTAAAATGCAGTTAATGCATCTTTTTGGTGTGATCAAATTTTGAATAAGACATTTTTCATTTTATTTTTCTTTTCCTATTTTTATCTTCTTATAATGAGTCACAAAGACTTGGTAAACATAGCATCCCTGTGACTTTTTGTAACCAAAACTTGGGTGACAGTATCAGTTTTGAGTTTCATTCCTCAGCTGGGAGTATCAAGGGACGTCTGGAAGACTTTGAACTCTTTGAAGGGAACTCCAGGCACCTAGAGACTTTAATTAACAACAAGATGGATATGAATATTAAAAATGTTCACTTTCTTGCGCCTGAGGAAATTGTCTCCAATTTTCTGTTGACAGATCCCTCTTGATTTTCTTAGACTGCTTTAACTTTAACTTTTATCTGCTGTTTTGGGAATCCTTTCATCAAGGCCAGAAAATGAACAAGCAAGCAGAAAACTGGCAGCAAAGGAAGGAGGGGAACATAGAGTTTTCTGTCTGACCTATTTCACACAGGTATGTTTAAGGACGAGGGCTGGACTCACTCTGCTGTTCAGTTCTCACAGTGAGCACTTGTGATTTTTAAGTTTTTTTTCATCACAGACTTCCCTGTCTGCTATGATTGACAGGGACAAATCTTTTAGCATTTTTTTTTCATATTAGTACAGTTCTCTTTATGCTCAGGGAGCAGTTGTAAGTCCTATGGCTGTCTTGTTAGAGCCCAACATGTATCAAAGACCCAAAATGTACTAACTGATCCAATGTACTCGCAACTTTTGACATTTTTTACACTTTTTAAGACATTTCCAGTAGTTGTTACATTGGGGTCATTGTTACAAATAAGGCTCCAATATGCCTTAATGACTGAGTAAGATGATCATTTTCTAAAAATCTAAAAAGAGGACCCTCTAAACGACCTCTTTGGGATACTGAAAAATACTTAAAAAATACTCAAAGATCCTCAAAGACAACAAATTGACTTCATGATATAAATACATTTATATAAGACACTCCTTTTCTGTTTAGAGTGAAAATTTTCTTTCGCATAAATATGAATAATGTATAAGAGCCATTCTCCACAAAAAAAAGAAAAAAAGAAAATGAAAAACTGACTTTGTTTCACCCATATTAATTCAAAATTTTGTTATAAAAGTCATATTTGTGAGATAGAGTCAAAATTCAATACTCGACTCTACTTCGGCAGCACAATTAGATAATGAGAACATACATCACAGTAGTTAAATTAAATGTTTATAATAAGAATATTCCAGATTTATTTACAAAATGTCCTAATGAGAAGGGTACATTGTTTCATTGTGTGGCAGTGTAATAAGATTAAAATGTTCTGAGAAGAGATTAAAAGATGATAGAATTTATTTATTTTTTAATTCCAATGTGTATAAAACTCAATAAATACACTGACTGAATAAAAGTCAAAATTTCTACTTTTTATCTTGAGGTTTTGACTATTTATCTAAAAATCTTGACTTTTTCCCCTCATAATTTTGAAGAAATAGTTATACAATTTTGTCTTTTGTATTTTTAAAATATGATTTATATCTCAAAATTGTAACTTTAAAATTTATGTATTGATTTTTTTTAATCCCAAATATTACGCTTTTATTAAAACATTTTGACTTTTTATCCTATGATTTTGACTTGAGGCTGGTGCATTGGACTAATGCCAATAGTCCAGTGCAGCGAATTATTAGAAACACAACAAAGGTCTGTAGAACAAACTGAGGAAAACCCCAAACATTTGGAGAATTTTATAAAATCCCCCTGGACATAATTTTAAGACCAAAAAGGAGGACATGTCCAGGCAAAAGAGGGCGTTTGATTTGTTGAGTTTTCAGATTTGATACCCGCTCACGAATGTATATGTGTGGACATGTTTAGCACTCTTCTATAAAACCTTCCTCACTTAAAGTAAATGAACATACTATGGAGGCTTGATGTGAAAGTTCGACCACTCTTATTGGACTAACTGTCCCCTGCTGGACGACTCTTCTCCTCCTCATCTAAAAGACTCTGTGTTCATGTTGTTCTCTGTGTTGCACCAGCCATGACAACAAAAACAAGCTGTGAGGTTGAAAGTTGTTATCTTGACCTATGAACCTCATTCAACCGCTCCAGAGAAACATCCAGCAATAACTAATTCATCACCAGCTTCCACTGCAAACAGCCTCCTTCAATCACTGTACAATACTGCCCTCCTGTGGATTACAACATATTCACATCCTGATTTTTCTGCAATGCAATCAGAGGGGATACCAAATGAAATCGTGCCTCCCTGCAGAGAAACTTAACTCTATCAAACTCGTCATCAACACACACACACAGAGGCTGTATGGCAAACAAAACTTCTATTTGTTGCTTCATCTAAGTTCAAAGATGGAAAAGTAAAATTATGCAAATCCAATGATGAGGTTTGAGCTTCTGTTGGGGGCTGTTTTGCTGCTCTCATTCCTCAAAGAACTTCATCCACGAATGCAAACACTTCCTGCTGCTCAGAGACCTCTTGATCTCTGCTTTAATCTCCAGCTTCTCAACTTTTCAACCCCCCCCCAAAAAAAAACTTTTTAGCAAAGCGCTCATTCTTTCTGCACATCAGCACAGTGGCTCTGGTAGATTTAGAGGGAGAACGCACATGCCAAAGTGAAAAGACACGATCAAAGTCATGAAAGGTGTGAGATTACAGGACAGAAAAAAAGGGAGTATATTTAAATATGATCAAACAAATGAAAGATGGACAAAGCAATATGAAGACGGACAAAAAGAGGAAGAAAAGGGACAAATAACAGGCGGGTTGCCACGGCTCAGCGGTGCTGTCAGGTTCAATATGGAGGGGGCCGGCAGGATAGCCAAGGAGCAGCGACTGGGGGAGAGTCCTGGGAGACTTGCGTTTCCTGCCTGCCTCGCTCGCAGACAACCTCTCTTTGTTTTACTGGCCCTTTTTTCCCCTCTTCTCACCGCCAGCCCACCTCCCCCTCGTTCACTCCCCACCGCCCCAAAAAACACATCAGGGCTACCTCCATTTTCGTAAAGAAGGGGGGGTAACAAACAGTGGAGTAGCAGGGATGATGGGGGAGAAGAGAAAAAGATGGAGGCAGAGTGACTTCAAATGAGTGAGAAAAGAGAGGAGAAGAAGAAATGTAAGGAAAGGGGGGAGGAAAAAAGAGTCAGAGGAAACACAACATTGGAATGTGAAAAGAAAATAATGGCATCAAACTCTGCTACCGTCTGCTACGGGCTGGAGGAGATGCCCAGTAAAACAGACTTCTCCACCTTTTAAGATACCTGTGGTGTAGTTATGAGCAGAATACGACATGAACTGCCAAAACAACAGCATGCGAGCAGAAATAACCGCCATCAAAACTTTTTAACTCGTGTTATCACGCAGTGGAGTGATCGAGAAGCAGAAACGGTTGTGAAGAAGCAGCAGAGGCGAAATGTACAAAGCCCAAGTGGTCGGTGGCTCTTGGGGCGAGCCAGTCATACAAACACAGACACAGACCTGAATGTGCACACACAGAGCTGCCTCTTCCCCCCCATCCCCCCCACCTCACCCCCCCTCCTTCATTTTTCCAGGCCTCGCTCTGACTGCGACTTGAGCCAGTTTCCACTCTGGTCTGGGGTGTGGTGCATGCTCCTGGGAGACTTTGACTGCAGGACCAGTTAGTCAAAACAAGGCCTGAGTGCTAGACAGAGAGGGAGAGAGACACAGAGGGTGAAAGGGAGAGCGAGATAGAGTGGGAGAGAAAGAACAACTGAGCGCGGAGGGTGGCTGGAGAGAGGGAAGGCGATTATCGAGTCATGTACTGTTTTTAACCTGGAGTCTGAGCCAAGGAGAGAGACCCAGACAGAGTCAACTTTTTTAATACCCATAATGCAGGTGCTTTAAAAGCCATCTGTGTGTGGAAGTAGCCAGAGGAGAAGAAGAATATGAAAAATAAGAGTTAGTGGGGAAACAGAGGGTGCACCTGGATTAACCCTGTAGGGCAAGTGGACACGGCAACAACGCTGCACATACCTGCTGATTCATCCATCCATTCAAATGAGTGAAATCATTGTTTTTATTGATCATAAAGAGTAACATCTTTGCGCTTCATCTCACAATATTTCAACAAATTCCTCACTGTGACACTGCTTTCACAATTCAAGTTGAGTTGCCAGTTTGACGTGGCAGCAAAATAAATAAATTCACAGAAGTGAATCATCAAAACCGTCTTTCTCATTCACAGAGAGAGAGAGAGAGAAAAAAAAAAAAAGCAGCGGAGAATATGAGTGTCCTTGCTTTGGATTAAAAAAAAAAAGTCCAAAATGTCACAGCAGTAACACAAACAGAAGCTTGAACGAAGAAGGTACAAAAAATCTCCTCGGAAAAAACCTGACAATAAACAAACGTCATCACCTCAACATCCAAAAACAAACTCCTCACGCAGTATAGAAAGTTTTTCAGCACAAGCACTCAGAATTTAAATTCAAAGGGTAACAGATGCTACACTGTGGTATTCAGGATTCCACCTACACACATGCCTATCCACAGGCATAACAGACGTCAGACACACACACACACACACTCACACACACACACACACACACCGACTTTCATTGCTGCTGCATTCCGTGTTTTATATGCTCTCTTTTATTCATAACATTGCATTTTACACCAGTGAGTCTGGAGCAGATTAAGGGTTGTCTCCTGCTGCATGCTCGTGCTTACTCTACCCCAAAGAGCCTGAATGGTATTTGACTGTTCTCTAAAGGCAATAAGAACTTGAACATCTGGCAATGTTGCTCTGGGAAAAGGTCGATAAAGGATTCTCCTGCAGCAAGACTTCTTTTATTATTGAATGAAAAAAAAAAAAAAAAACACTGTAATTTTGACCAAAAGTTCCTGTCACTGTTCCCGTTAATGTAAAATCTGTGTGATGAGAATCATTACTCAGGGGGAAAAAGTAAATCCAAGACTACTTTTAATTAATTAAAGAACTTTTCTGAGGTAATCGAGTGTCTGTTAGCGCTCCTGTTAAGATCAGCTGGGATCACTGGTCATACTTAGGAGCATGCTCATTGTGACCAAAGCCCATAATAGAAGTCACCTCTTGTGAAAGGGAAATGCTGTTGAAGGGAGTGACCCTGTGTTCCTGCCAGTCTAAATACCTGCCTCTGAGAACCAGGAAGAGCGGGGTCGGGGGTGACTGAGCAGAGTCTTATCTGGCCTGCCCATTACTCTATTGGTATTGAAGCAGGGCGAGAACAAGTACACAGCCTGCTCATGCTCACCACTGGGGCCGATAGTGAGAGGCAGAGGGCATTCTTGGACACTTATCAGGCCTAGTGTTTCCTCTCAGCCTGCCTTGATAGGGCCCCTCATCCTGTGAGCAGGGCTATCACTGTTATTGCAGTCCTCTCTCCGGGCTCTGGTGGTGACACCATATAGCCCATGTAAAGGATGTGTAGCTTTTCGCCCAGATACGCCAAGCAGCATTCAGCCAGTCCAGGTTGTGTCAGCAAAAACAATGTTTGTAGAGTGAAAAGGTATCCAGAGGAAAAAGACAATCACCCTGAGCTGCTGTGGGCGTTGTTCTTAGAAACTCAGCTCGGCCTTCGGTCAAGTTTTTTTAGTGCAGTGCTACCAACATATCAGCAGTCCTCATTTGACTGATGACTCGCTATTTGACTTTAGATTTCTCGGGATGAAAACTTTCAAGGAAGTAGCTTTTTAATCAGCAAAAAACATCCAGCTCCAGTATCAATAAGTGAGATAATGATTAATTTTACTCTAGCATTCAATAAATGGAATTCACACAGCAAAACCTGAAATCTAACAAGTCATTATGTCTCATTTTCAGTAAAAATTGCCTTATTATTCTTGAAGTGAGCTACACTCAATTGAGAATTCTAGGAAAATGTCTTATTTCAAGTTATTAGAAGAAAAAAAATGAGGTCTGAATTGCTTTTAACAAGTTAAAAAAAAGCAAATGGGATAATAAAAAAGTGTCTTATATTGAGACATCTTTCTAATTTCAAGAAACCTTTATGAATACTTTTGTCTTATGTCATCGGCAGATATTTGACTTCTTACAAGCAATTCAGAAGTCATTTTTGTCCATTAATGACTTTAAATATGTCTTTTATGACCTGGTCGGGTGAATGTGGTTCAAATCAAGAAAAATAAGACACTTTTTACTTTACTAGACGTAATGACTTGCTTAGGTTTCAGTTTTTGCTGTGCAATTTGATGACTCCTGAAGTTCTCTAATACAGGACTATGGACAAATACAGAGTAAAAGAATTCCACCAGATCTATGAAGCTACAACTCTTTATGTATTTTAACTAAGAAACTGGAAAGAAGGGATGGGCAAGTTCCTTGTCAGGTCTCACTATTGGGCCAATACTGGCCTTATGTCAATGTACTGAGTACAAATGAAGGCCGCTGATACCAGACACCAATACCCAAGGCAAAATAACTTATCTGTTCAACAGTTCAGAGACTTAACGCTTTGTTCTAATTTTGCTTTTCAATATTGCACCTTTGATAAAACTCAGGAAGGAGGGTTAACAGTTAAACTGTTTCATTTTGCACTTACGTTTACTTAAAAACAAAAACAGAAAGAAAAACTAAAATTGTTGAGTGTTGTTAGTCCTATTTCTTGCTTTCGTTCATTAATGACAAAAAAGAATAAACTTAGAGAGAGGAGTTTGTGTTTAACTTTGGACTTGTTAGAGTGACAGTGCTGCCTTTTTTAGAAATAAAAGTTTTTGTTAAAAACACTGATACTGGTATTGGTCTGAAGACACGTGGTAATGAACATCCCCACTTATTATTCTTCTATTTGAACATTTATTCTAACGACTCTACCTGGGAGAATGAGCTACCGCTGAAGGAGCTGGTGTCCTTTGATGTTGTTAAATCTAAAATGAAAGACAGATTCTATTGGACGTCCATGTTTTAGCTCAACTGTTTGAACAATCGATGACCAGCTTACACTCAAAGATGCTTTTATTTTAGTCTATAATCTGTTTTGTAAACTGTACTTTGTCTCTCTCTGTATTCTGTCTCTGTAACTTTGTGTTTTTGCTGCTGCCTGTCTTGGCCACATCCCCCTTGAAAAAGATCTTAAGTCCAATGGGACCAACCTGGTTATAAAAGGTTGAATAAATAATGAAATAAAGTAAATTGAATAAAAAAAAGTGAGTGAAGACTTGAAAAGATAAGCTGTATATCAAACCTATAATCCACTGTCAGCACTGAGCACATTTGAATCAGGCTAAAGACTCCAGTTATTAATGGTAAACCTTTCAAAATAGCAAAGAAAATGTTTAGAAAAATATGTAAAAGTTCCACATAATGAAGGTTCAGCTGAATGACACTGGAGCTCCACAAGTACACACACTTCTAAACTACAGTCTCTGAAAATGTCACTCCTCTCCTTCTGCCATATTTACCATCTACATTGTTTCTTTAGCACCTGTCTATGATGTCTTTCTCTCAAACTAACAAACACCATTCACAGGTCTTACGCCCTGCTTCTCTTCCACATCACCACATTAACCGTCTGCTCCTGCTCCTGCTGTGGTCGACAGATCTGATCAACACACTGCTTTTGTCTTTTTGTTAATATGGTTCTGCTCGACCAACACTTTGGGGCTTTTATGTGTGCTCCCAGGCAGCAGATCTGAGGAAAAAAACCCTGCTTGGCTCATATTGTTTTTGGAATCATAAAAGGTGCACCTGCACAGAGTGTTGTCAGGGGCATCAGTGCTGGTGGTTTGGATTTATCTGTGTGTGTGTTTGTGTGTGTCTGTATCTGAAAGCCTGATGTTTGCAATTACAGTGAATTATACTTAATATTTATATGGTTAATCACAGATTTGTACTTTTTTTCTGTATTTGTCTTCTATTCTGTCCTCTTCTTACCTCTGAGACCTAAAATCTGGCCTCACTTTTTTATATACAAGAGTTCCTGAAGTTTAAAGCACACACACAGATTGCAGGGTCTCATTCAAATCATTTCATTAAATGTGTTCCTACCCTCTTTGGCGGCCAGGCGTGGGGATGGGTCTGTGTGAGATGGCGTGTTATAGGATAACGATGAGCTACCTGTGAAATAATGAGACAAAAGAGAGCAAGGTCAGAAATAATTAATATCAGTAAATTAAATATGGCTGATCTAATACCCCAGTTGAGATATATGCCTCTAAAATCAACCTTCAAACTGGATCCTGTTATTTACAGTTAAGCTTCTTAGTGTAAATTGGAATGAGACAGATTAAAGAAATAATACTCACTCCTTGCTGTGATTTCCATGTACTATTATTATTGTTTACTGCGAGCAAATTATATGCAAGTGTAATCCCCTTTTGTTATATCCCTACCACTTAAAAACAAATACATCAGAGAAGCAAATTGCCCAGCAGGTGGCAGTAGAAGGTCCAGCTCCTTGGTGTCATGCAGGCCACTATAGAGCACTTTTCATTACTTGAATTGTGTTCCTGCTTTTACCCAAAAGTCAAGTCTCAGCACTAAAATAATTCATGTCACACAGATTTAGTTCCAAATAAAGTAAACCCAGAACACAGTCAGTCTTTCTGAATGCAGGGAAAACCCTGGAGCCTGTCAGTGTTTTAACTGCAATCCTTCCTCCTGAATAATAAAGTCAGGGAGGCAAGAGTCTGCATATGGTTGCCTATTCATTTCACCTTATGGAGCAGAACTCGGCACTGCATTCCTGCACTTACACAGGCACCCTGGGCGGCACCAAAATGCTCTCTTAATTTTAGCTGCCCCCAGGCATAAATCAGCGAGTGGAAAAACAGAGCCAAAAATGCACAGAGAAAACACAAGAGCAGCAACTACGTGGGGAGTGTGAAGATTTAGCACAAGGATGGCTACAGAAAGCTGCTGAGTTGGGCAGATATATTTTCTGAATGGTATCATATGAAAAAGAAGCAAAAATGTCAAAGTTCTATTTGTTATGTGCTTTGCTTGAGATTCAGTGTAGGAGCTAAGTGAGTGTTCTGCTGTCAGGACAGGGGGTAAGGGGCCCATGGTGGCAGACTAGGGGTCTGTTTTTTTAGGGGCTGACGGGAAAGGGGGGAGCTCCGCAAATGTATTCTAACCTCCCAACACCCCACCCCTTCCAGTCCTACCTACTCCACGGCACCCCCAAGGCTCTGGGTCTAGTTTAGAAACCTGCGAGGCCTCTGAACAGGGGAGCCATTGTATGAAGTCGGGTCCCTGCTCAGCAATCAAACGCAGCTCCCCATACAAAAATAATTCCACACGCAGAGTGTAAGCGCACAGGGGCCAACGAGCCACCAAAGCGCCATCTTTGGAACGAAGCAGAAAGTGTAAGGGAAAGATGAACAGACAGATGAAGGGGAGGGAGGGAAAGGAGGAGGAGGAGGAAGGGACCATTAACCCTTTTCCTACTGTGTGCCACATATGTGGGCTGACCCAGACAGGCAAACAGGCCGCATTGCTGAGAAAACCTCAAACCACCCTGCAGAGAAATTCAGGACTGCTGTACGGGAGAGAGTGAGTCTGAGAGGGAGGGAGAGAGACACAGCTGACTGTTTGGTGGAGGGGGTCCCGGTCGTGCTGCCGATTTATTTGGACGGCTTCTTCCTTCACTCAGAAAACAAACACGTCCCAGTAATCTGACGGCACAGTGGGAGCACTGGCTAGTGTTCTGTCCTAAAGACCCCAACTCTCTCTTTTCCTCCCCAGTCACATCTGCTCACAGTCTGCTTGATTACATAACATTCACAAACAATTTTCTTTTCTCTCCCTCTTATGACGGATGACTCTTTTTAGAAAGCCCTGTCCTTCAGTTTGGCGCTCCTGTAATATGGACAGAGATCCTGCTCAGCTTGTTCAGCATTGTGATTGACCTCCATCAGGCCTCTGCTGTTTACTCTATGGAGCTATGTGATACTGTTGCCTCAAACATGTGGTCTGAGCTTTGTCAACAAACTGAGGGTTCCAGTCACCCTTGTTTTGGGCATCTTGCCACCTGGAGAAGGCCAGATGGGCTTCAGCCAAGAGTAAGTCATCATTTCAGCTCTATAGGATAACTCTGGAATGTGTGGCTAATTTCATATCAGCATTGCAGAAATATCCACCAAGCTTACAAGACTATTAGGCAGTGGCGTCCAAATCTCCTGAGCATGCCTTATTCCTCACAGTATACCATCAGGGTTTTTATGATATTTTACAAATCAAGCCACAATGTTTCAGAAAAACCAATATTGAAATCTGATTTTCATCCCAACTCTTCTAGCAACCTGACCCTGATGTTACATTCAAACCATGTTTCAGCCGTGAACGTTGTCTCCCTCCATCAGAAAACGCCTCATTTGAACTTAAGTATCGCCACTAGAGGAGAAGCTCTTCTCATACACTTGTAAGATCACAAAAATATTTTGGATACAAAAATCCAAGCCACACACAAATATATTTTATAACAATATATGCTCATATCAGTTGCTAACATCAGCAGATACGCTATGTAGACAACAGTAACAGCAATGGGGAAACTTACAAAGAATTTATTCATCCTGTCTTAGAAATTTACCATGTACCAAGCTCCTACAATTATCTCCAAAACACTGATATATTGATATTTGACTGTTGATGGGCCAGTGAGGCTTATATTACAAACAGAACCTGAGTAGATAATGGGGCAGACTAGCTGTCACACAAAAGAGAACACTTTTCAGTGACTCTAAAGACAATAAATGCTGGCCCAAAAATCTTTTAGTATGGTCTAATTTTTCCATCCCTATCACCGACCAGTCACATCATGTGGTGCGGGGGCCAAAGCCTCCACCTTCTGAATCTCTTAATTAAGTGGTATAAGCTAACTACTATCTATGGTCTATTTTTTCTCTGCAAAGCAAACTTCTGCACCACTACAGATTCAGAAAAAACCTGTCTATAAGTTGATGTAACTCAATCATGTCTCCATGCAGTATAACGTGATACAAGGCTACAAATCATTGGAATAAAAGGAAAAAATGGGAACAGATTTTGTCTGATTTTATCCATTTAGAAAATTATCAAGTAAGGAATTAGAGTATACCACACATTTTCAGGTTCCTTCAAGCTTGAGAAACATATTGGTGATGGCACTACTCTCTAAGAATCTACAACTTTTGATGTTTGGAAATTTTAAGCTCACTGTGGTCTCATTTATCGCTGCAGTGTGACGATCTACACCTCAATTGGTTCAGGCACAATTCAGAGAATTTTTTAAGTGCAAAACAGGACCTGTATGGACGTTAGTCAGGACTTGATGAAAGCAGTAAAAAAGCAATGATGATGAAATTATCTCTTTTTTTTCATCTTTTCTATCTTGTTAATGTATCTCCCCCCGGTGATACATTCAGGTACCCTTAAAAACCTAAAAAATTGTTCATTACACCAGTTTTTTTCAGGTTCCGGATTAAGCTAGCAATTTGTAAAATCAGTGTTGTTGTTGTTTAACTACTGACATAAAAAAAAATACAGAAAAAAGAGGACTTGAACACAATGTAATCCAACATCATCATACCACCACAGCATACACATGTGCAAACATTGTAGATACCAGCCCCTGTCTAGAGGGAACATGGATGAGTTTTTGACTTACACTGTAGCCAGCCACCAGGAGGAGCAGTCTTTGTGGCGACTTTTCTTTGAGCTAAGCAACATGGTGTCCATGATTTTTATTTATTCATTCATTTATTTATTTTCACAGTTGATGCTTTTGACTTTTGACTTTTCAGTCCAAAATGAAGACATTGTTTGAGCTGTCTCTGCACACAGTGAATATGCAGGGCTTAAAGCAAAAGCAAAACAAAAATAGAAAAAAAAAAACATCATACAGTGTCTCTTGTGGCTCCCAATGAGGGCACTTTGGCCAGTGTTTTGACCCTAAGAGAGAACTTTGGCCAGTTTAGCCAAGAGGGCACTTTATAGTGTGTCTTTGAAACCCAGTAAGGCAGTTCTTTATGTTATATCCAGCTTAGGGGCCGGTAAGCGTGGTTTACCAACCAGATTGGCACTACTGCGATTGTTTCAGCTCCTGAGATGTCACTTTAGCACAAGTTTGGTTCTAAGGAGAGCACTAAAGCAAGCATTTGGCTCCCAAGAATAACCTTGCAGAGCAGATGGAGCTGCCTGATTCATTTCTGAAATCCTGCAGATCCATTTCGCTATGATCCGACCACAACCGATTATATACATGAAACTGTCCGTCTGGCCTGTCAGGTCAACCCAAGAGGGCTCTTCAGGGCATGTTTTGACTCCCAGGTCATCTTAGCACACATTTTGTCTCCAAAGAGGGGACTTAAGCATGTGTGTGTGTTTTTTTTTTTTTTTTTTTTTTAAACAAATAGGCCACAAGGGTTCAGGGCTGAGTTTCCTTGACTGAAATATTTCTTTTACTGTTCCTCAACAACATGATGCCAAGTACCAATGAGAGGAATGTGACTCTCAATTTTTGATAAAGCCAATAAATAAATAAAAGAATCGCTGACAGAAGGTTTTTGCACTGACCCAGATCAGCATTCTTTACTGGCAACTGTGTTGTAAGTAAGAGCATAATGGACCTCAAAGCAGCGAGCTTCAATTACAGCTGAGCTCATCTCAGTGTTTACATAAATAGCAACTGCTTATTATCCACCTCCACTTATGCTAATGTGATATGTACATAAATTCCTGAAGCGCAAAGTGTCTGCAGTCAAGTGAGCAGCCACAAAGTGCTCTGTAATGGTGGCTAACAGCAGACAGCTAACAGCAAAGGGAGCTCAGCCAGACTGCTGAGCCCCTCTGCACCAGTGATAATCTGCCAATAGAAAGAACTAATGCAAGGGGAGCTCAATAAAAATGTTGTGAGGGGAGAAGAAGGAGGAGAGAGAGAGTGAGAGGCAGGGCTCTCCAGACCTCCTTTTTCCCTACTCAGCCTTCGAGCCCAGATGTTTATGGTCTGTATAAACTATTGAGGGCTCGAGAATGTCCCCCACTCTGGAGCGAGCTGCAGTAGTGCAGGAGCCCAGACTTATCACTCTCTCTCTCTTTTCCTCTTTCTGTGTCTCGACTCCCTCGCTGTAAATCCATCCAGACACACAAGCAACGACGACAGCTGGGAAACAGAACTATTGCTGTTCTCCAACAGCACTCAATCATGACCACCTTGGACAATTTCCTCACAATTCTTAAAAATACTCAGCCCCCTGGCTTTGGCTCCATTTTTCTTGCTCGCACTCGCCCGTTTTAACCGTCTCATCTGCTCGCCACCTTGTGCTCTTGTCCTTAAAGTCCTTAAATAACTACTGTAAGATATCTCTGCCAATCACTTTATCTCATTTCTGCAGGGTTTTTTTTATCCCCAGTATATTTATTTTAAATTGTCCCCCATCTGACTCACATGCCTTCCTCCCTCTCATCCCCCCTTTCCCTTCTTGCATCTCTCTGTGTCAGAGGATACAGACTTTCGTTGTCTGAGGTTTCGCTCTGCTCTTTTTCCAGCACATGTGGTATCAAACCGACCTACATGGGTGCGATAAAGCAAACAGTCCGCGGTCCCTCCTTGACAGACTAATTTGAACAAATTCTCAAATTGCATTCCAAATTGAAAGCACATTCGGGTGCGGGCAGCCATTACTTATAAAAATCTGGATAAGTGACCAACAATGAGGCCAAAATAATGCATGGGCAACTACCCTTGTTACTGTGAGCAGCTGAGAAGCCAGACAGATGTTCAGATTGTGCCAGCGGTTGCACCAGTGTGGGTGTCTGTGTGATATTTCTGCACATGACGTGGCAGGAATGTTTTGTTATCGTATGGTTGTAGGGTGGGGAAGCGTGTCCTTGCCCCGTGCCGAGTGTACATACAGGGCTTAATGACTTTAAGGAATGTTAATCAAAGGTTTATTAAACTGAAAAAAGGCAGACATGATGCACACAGATGTGCACGAAGTGTTGCTTTACCCCCTTTGACTATTCAGTGTCTGAAGGAGGATTTTAAAGGAGGGTAAAGTGTGGACTATTGGTAAATGAGATCAGAGGGGACATCACACAACCTGGAATCGCTAACACTTCCAGGGCTTGGCTCAGCCTTTCCCTTTTTCTGTATTCTGGAAGCTCGGCTCAGCTCCAGCTCTCGTGAGTGAAGCCAGAGGTCTATTTTCTGGACGGGGTTACTCCTTGTCTGTGATTGTGTTTGTTTGTGCTGCGGGGGGAAAGAGAACGGTTTCAGTTTCCAAATCATCAGCCCTGCAGGGTCTACATTACGCCTCCTCCCTCCTCCTCCTCCCCGTCCTCCTCTTCCTCCTCCTCCCTCTCAGTCTTCCTCAGACGTTCATTTACTAACATGGTTCCTCTTGCCCTTAGGCTCCCAGCGTCAATAATACACACTGCCTGCTTCTCAGAGAACTGCCCTAAAACAGGTCAGTCAGTCCAGGCACGGGACGGGAGCATTCATCTTTTTGATTGTCGGGAACTGATCCAAAGCAATTTCAACTGGCAAGTGGAGAGGATTCCCGAGACATCTCTTCTGTCTCCAAAACACACAAGGTCTAAATCAAAAAAGAGCAACGTTGGGCAAAGTCGCGGTGTAGCACGCCTAAGCCGTGGCTAAGTCCCGCAGCCAGTGGCCGTAATGAAAACTGCTCTGCGGAGTGTGCCCAGTGGCGGTCAGACAGATCCACCCGCTGCAGTGCTGCACAATGAGGCTGTTATACTCATGACAAGCATCTCTCTTTGCCCAGACGCTGTGCATAGAGAAAACTGTTGACACCCACAAAATACAGTTCCCATTACATCACACTGAGGCCCATCGCAGTTTTTTGGGAGTAATGTTAAATTTAGTTGAGCCATCAGTCACTCCACCCAGCGTGGTGTCATGATATCCTGCAGCCACAGCAGAAGCAGCTCTCACTGCTTTTAAGCACAGAATGTGAAAAATTCAACAAAGTATTGTTCTTATACCCCAGACAGTAACAACATTTATGATCTTATTCTCAAAGAAGACAGTGTGTGTATCTGTTGTAGAGACTAGACATCACTGTGTATTCAAAGCAACAGCCATGCCAGATGTTACATCTTACACTGTAACATCATTTGCATACTGCTTCAGAAAACAGCTTAGTTCCCCCGCCAAAACATATGAACTAGGATTGCATCGAGGAACTCTTCAAAGGTTCGAGCTTCAAATTTAGTTGCCTCCATTGCAAATTGCAGCTCAACTTTCTCTGCCGTGCTGAAGACAAAAGGCCTAGCGTGATTCCTGAGGCAATGCACCTGGCCTTCATCTTTCTGGACCATGTGGAATAAGGCGCTGCAAAGTCAAGTGGGGGATGCAGTCGATGGTTATCTTGAGACTGGAAAGAACCTTCTTGGTTTCCATAACCCTGCTTAATACTGGGCTGCCATTATGGAGAAAGGAGTTTCCAGTCAAAGCAATATAACTGTTAATTGATGGAAATATGAGTATGGTGCGGTGACAAAGAAGTGTCACTGCTTTGGTTTGGCTTTTTTCTTCACTTTTCCTCCAGAAACAAAAACAAGTAGGTCTATATTAAAGGAGGCATGTGTTCTAATTTTCAATAGGGGCCCCCGAGCTCAAGGACAGGGCTGGTAGGGACCCTGTTGGAACCCCAGTGACAAAGCCAGACCCTGAAAAACAACAACTAACAAGGCGGTGCAGGTACCCTGAATGTGTATAATCACAACCTGCGACAAAAAACTGAACTTGGGCCACTGAGACCCCCATGTGAACTCCAAATTGTACTTGAAATCTAAAAGATTTTTTTCCCTCTTCCTCTGCTTCCATGCCTCCGACCCCAAATTGCGTGCCTTCCACATGCTGAAAGTCATCACAGAGTCTGTCACAAAAGTAAGCCTCATGTGAAAATGTATGACTACAGTGTTTTTGTGCTGATACCTGCTCCTATTAGCCTGGCCTGCTGCTTTGAGCAACAGGTCTGAATTTTTTTTGTGCATAATTATCATGCCACGACCTACAAAAAAGTAAAGCATAACCATAATGAATTCTAAACAGGGAGTTTGGAAATTTGAGTTAAATGTATGAATTTGACCATTTTTGGTTGCATATTTGAACTAACAAGTCACATTATTTTCAATTTATCTTTGGATTGGGTAAGCGTTTACTGGACACATTGACAATAAAAAGACATCGAAAGATTTTTGTAACTCAATGGACATGGCCAGGGCAAGCCTCCAAAGTTGTCATTTTTTTCTGAATAGCTCTTATGAACAATGTTGGATCAGGACTAAAATGCACACATATTCAGTGTCACTAACTGAATGTTTATGTCTTTTTGTCCAACAAAGTAAATTAGTAATGACTTTTTAGTGAGGCAGATCTTGGTGCACGTGCAGCGACCACAACATGCTCCCACCTGTGCACCACAGCAAGGGCCTGCTTATCACTATTTTATTACCCATTCTTTGGTGGAAAACTTAACTTCCAGCTAAAAAAAAATGTAAAGCAGAAATGCCAAAATTGCGGTAATATTACCTCCTTATATTGGAAAAAAAATACCTGAAGTATTCTCTTTTTTTTTCCATTGACTTCATTTTAATAACATTTGTCAAAAACAGTGGTTCCATTTGATTTATTCTTCATGACCAAACATAATGGATTGTACTCACTTTCCCTGAGGTAATTAAGATGAGAGAGAAGCACTTCAGCATTGTACATGGTGGTGAGCCGCAGGAAGTCGTCCTTGCCCATCTTGCAGAGCTCCTTGCCGTCCGTGTTCTGAAACATGGCTGTATCAATCTCTAACAGGCCATACTCTTTGATCGCCCACTCCAGCCACTGGCGCACATGGTCCTGGGACCACAAAGATGGGTCTGCAGGTAGACAGAGGAAAAAGAGAGATATCATTAGACTTTATTACACAGTTGTTTCTGGACAGACTCTTGACAGAGTTGGAAGAGCTATGTCTCTGGAAAGGTAAGTACGGGGGAGAAATGAACAAATTGGAAACAGAGTTTTATATCAGTAGCAGACCTTGTTCAGAAAGTTGTAAATATTCTTTGTTTTATTTTTATCACATGGATAGGGTTAGCATGTGGGAGATGAGTCATATAAGGTTCTGAGGGAATATCTTCCACTAAGTAGAACTGACTCTGAAATTCCCTCCTGTTGTTGTTCAACAACTTTGCAATACTTTTTCATCCCTCTGCATTCACATATGAGGACATTACATTTCTGCCTCTCAGACTCATGATATGTCATTTATAAACACTGAGCTATTAGTCACATTTAGGGACACTGCCCATATCATCTTTTGGTGATATCACAACATTACACCCACTCCAGTGAAAAACTGTAGTCATGTACAATTAAATTTTGAACTAAAAACCTATAGCTAACCAATATCACTAAAAACATAACTTCCTTTACAAAGACAAAGTTAAGTTATATTGATCAGGCCTTACTTATCCCAAATGGCAAGGAGAAATACAAAAATGCACACCAGATAAAAGCTGGGGTCTCCAGGGGTTAAATCATCCCCATATAAGAGTCAGATCATTTCTGAATACCCAATCTAATTCTGATACATTGTGCAGCCAATTTGGAAACCAAACCCCAAACTTACCACTTGTGGTTAAGGAGTGGCGTCCATGTTTAGCTACTATTAGGTTAGTAGATGAGTGGCTGTTTGCCTCAGTTTAGCAATAACATTTCAATAGCCTTTTTAAATGGGAATTGCACCAAGGCTCCATTTCATTTTAAGACATCACATGTTCTTTAACCATGGGAAAGTGCAGTGATTCTCTCTGGCTCTGTGAACATAATCAACAACATAATCAACTTGGACATTTGAATGTGTTTTTGTATGGTTTTAGCAGTGAAAATGCACTTGTCACATCCAGACTGACTGATTTTATATACTGAAGGATCAAGTTTGTTACACCAGTAAAAAACATATATGAGACTGACAAAAAAGCACACACCCCTACCTGCACAAACTCATTTGTGCTCCCATGGGGAACATAAAACACTGGAACAATAGCTTACCCAGTGAACCAGCTGTATAGAAATGGGACCCATAAAAACTTTACAGCTTTCCAAAATTATACCCAAAAGTAGAGTAACAATATCTCTAATCACAAAGGCAGCATAGAAAAAGTATAATTTTTATCTCCACATGCAGGGTATAATGAACTCTGGTTTTGTGACTCACACATGTAAAGCATATTTATCTCATTTCCTCACGTAAAGGTTGGAATCATTGTTTATAAAGGTCTTCTCACCTGCAGGTACAATGACTCTCCGCTCATTGGTGGTCATGTTTGGGGGAGGGGCATTTTTCTCGTCCATGTAGTTTCCATAGTTCATCTGAGATGAAGTGTCATTACTCCCCACCAGCTTATTACATTTACCCACACTGCAGTCTACTGGAGACTCCCTGCTATATAAATACACACAGAGAAGAATGTTGGGAAAATATTGTCAGCTGATGAGTCTGGTGTTATTTTATCTTCTTCAGGCATTGGCTTGATAAACTCGCCATGGCCAAGACAATTAAAAACAAAAAGTACTGAGTTCTTGTCGGGAAAAATACAATAAAAAATGCTCGATTGAATGACAAGAAGACATATTGCAGTAGCTTATAGTGATGTACACTGTCAACTTCATATATGCTAACTTAAGACATAAGTCCAGAACTGATAAGACGCAGGGTGTGGTTGTCATTCTGTACCTGGATCCGTTCATGTGCTCATATTCTCGCTTGACGTTGACCCGCACTGGCTGGTTGATCCACTCCTGCTGTGGAGGTAAGGGGTTGATTTTGTGGGTCTGGCCATAGTCCTGTGTGCCAGATGCAGTCATGTCTGTTTTGGGGAGAGGGGCAGCAGCAGCGTACGGAGGCTCAAATAAGGACTGGTCTTCACTTACCACTGAAAGCGCCTCCTGTGGATGGAAGAAACAAACACTTGGTATGTATTTTCTTGACCCAGTGAAGGGAACTATCAAAAACGTACACAATGGTAATTCACTTGGTTGGAAAATTATTGGAAAATAAGCAATTTACTTTGTATACAGTGTACAAGCCAGGAATACTTGAAGCACTGCAAGCCAGAGATTCCCAACCTGTGGGCCATGACCCCATGGTGGGCCGCAAAGGTACTGCAAGTGGGCACCAAATCATTTCCAAAGTAGTATGATCTATTTTTTTTTTTCTTCATTTCATTTATTTGTTTCTGGGGGTGTTAATAATATTAAACCAAGAATATAAAGGTTTAATGTTTTGATTTTGAAACTCAGTTAAGTTTGAGGGTATATATATATCAAAAGCTCAATATTCATTTCATTGTATTGTTTTGTTCTGATCTCCTTCAAATATTAGACAAGAAAAAAAAATTACAATGCTGAAAGTGATGAAACATGTTAAAGATGTTTTATTAGTGGCTGTGGAGCTTCCAACAGGTTTTACCCGTGTTCTATTCAGGTCTTTCTGTTCAATCTTCTAAAAAACATCATACATTGTCTGTAGTCGCAGGGTCAGAGGTGTGTTGCAAAACTAAATTGAGATTTAAAATTAGGCTCTGA
Organism: Thalassoma bifasciatum; assembly: GCA_008086565.1. Classification (NCBI taxonomy): domain Eukaryota; kingdom Metazoa; phylum Chordata; class Actinopteri; order Labriformes; family Labridae; genus Thalassoma; species Thalassoma bifasciatum. The sequence continues at coordinate 159,306 of RPOG01000781.1, read as the reverse complement.
GTTAGAAAAGGTCAGGAACCACTGCTGTGAGGCATTTTTCTTTTTCTAAATAAACACGACAAAAAGTTACTGGTTAGCTTAATTTAGCTGATTTAGCTTTGTACACCAGGCGGGCTAACTTACACTGTTTTTAAATCCTTCCTCAATTTACACATTTTCTGCCTGACTTTTAATTCAATTTTATCATTTTCACACTGTAGTTTTCTCATTGTTTTGTTATTACAGTTATTACTACTGTCTAGTATTCATTTACAGTTTAGGATTGTGTACAGCACTTTGGTCAACATTGTATTTCAAAGTGCTTTATAAATAAAGTTGTGTGAAGTAGCTTAGAGTTTGGCTTGGATGAATAATAAAACTTATCAACTAACATCTTTTTAAACTACCTATGCTTCCTCTGATACTAAAAGGAAGACAATTACTTGCTTTCTTGAGAGTTAATGTAACATTTTGTTTGTTCACGTCAGAGTAAAGATGAATGGTTGCTAGCTGCTTCACCCTCCTCCTCTGTGCTATGCTAACCTGCAGTTTTATATGTAACAGGCAGATAAAAGAGAAAAGAAATCTTCCCATCAAACCCTCAATGAGTAAACAGGTCTGTCATTTAGCACAACCCAGAAACTTGTGATATCAAATTTTAATTCTCTTGTGTATTTCTGTTTACAGCAATTACACGCAGTTATTGGTCATATCGCTGTCTGGCATCCTCAGTAGTTTGTGTATACAGCCCACGTAGCAACTGTAGCTTCCTGTTGATGTTAGGATGACTTCAATCAAGCCCAAAGTGGAGTGTGACAGAGTTGGAAGATTGGCCATTACTGACAGTATTTGTTCCAACATTCAGATATTCTCCCAGTGAGAACACATAAATACACACACACACACAAAAGTGACATGAATTCCTGCATTCAATGACAAGGAGATCCGCAGAATCCTGTTTTCATTAGGATTTTCTTACTCCTCACTTGTATAATCAGTATCTTCTTGATTCAAAATCCCCTGTCAGGCCCTGATGTGTCTGTTTAGAGCAGCCAAAGCTCTGACAGAAGCGGGTTTGGGTTGGGAGGAGGGGGACGGCTGTTGCAGCTACACTGACCCCTCTGCTGTGGCTCAGCTGGAGCAATGTCAGTTTATTAAAGCAAACAAACGCATGAAACTCAGGCCCAGCCAAATTATTACGTGGCTTCAGACATGCTTGTGTAATGTCTTGGGAGCAATGCATTGATTATTGCCTGGATGGCTTACTTTTTAGCGTGCAGATGTCACTGCTTACAGTTTGACAGGAAACAGTACACGCCATGTCACAGACCTAAACCCGTGCCAGGCAACTTTAGCTGGCACAGCCTGGATACCGCTCAATGATAACTCGATGACAAGGCTTTAGTAGCAATAACACCATCCATCATTCTTTAAAAGGTTTCACGAAAACAAACAGAGAAAAACTATAAGTCAGAAAGTCAAGTGAAGTCACCAGAGTCATATGGTTCTGCTGAGGATTAGGCTCGGGTCTGATGCACATCTGGATCTGATGGCACAGCTTAGACCGAGACGTGTCTAATTCCAAAGGACTGAATTATTTCATTCCAAATGCCACATATCTGCTTCAGGGAGAAAATGCTACTTGATATTCATTGATCAATATTTCCAACACGTAGCTTTTTGCGTTCTCGAAAATGAAAAGCAAAATGAAAAGTGAAATCCTCATGATCCCACTGAACTTCAATATCATTCCATTCTAAGACATTTCATGCGAGTATAAATATTTCACTTATCCTTATACTGATTATGAATGCTTCTTTTTGAAGCACATATTGTCACTATTATGAGAAGAAGACGACATTAGCATGTCGGTCCGTGAACATACACAAAAACACGACGACGGCTGTGGTATCGCTGATCCCCCACAACTCAAAAAATATATTTCTTAACTACAAAACCACAACATGTTGTCTTGTACGACAAACAGTTACAGCTGCTGCGTAGTAATTGGAGCCATGTTAGATGCCTATGAGTGTAATTTTAACTCATTCATACAAAAGAAAACAGATGATGCAGTCTGATTCAGAGATTTAGAGACAAATGAGCAAAGATAAATTCATAAACACCTATATTAAAAAACAGACTATCCCTTTCACGTTTTTCTCTTGCACGCTCTGAGAAAAAAATAAATCTGGGAAGAAGTAAATTTAACTTAATTGAATCCCTGAAATCAACAATTAAAATTTAGGTTAGTGTCTTTACACAAATATATCTGGCATTGAAGTCAACAATATTTGTTCAAAATACAAGACAGTGTGATTTTTTTTTTCAGAACATGAATAAATTAAGTAAGGTGAGACAATCTTTTTGAGTTCATCCACAAAACAAGAGACAATCTTATCTTTACTGTTTCATTTGGTATTTCTGGAACGGAAAAAGAACATACATCTGTACTATTCCTTTTTACCATGAGTGAGGAGGGCACACAGTGGACATGAGAGCCTTCTGTACATGGATGAATCACAGGGGGGCACAAGCTGTATATGCTGGCCGTTGTGGACCCCTGCCTACACTACATGGAGCAGACCTGCTGTCTATGCTATATGGCATAGATCGGCCAAGCCCAAGAGTTATTTTACAACAGTAATATATTACATTATATTAACAGTGATATTACTCAAAACTTCATTTGATTGGCAAGGAATGAAGTGATTTATACAAAGTTTAGTTTTGCTTAATCTACATGACAAAACTAAGTTCACTTTACTTGAATTTTATTTTCCATGTGAAAGAACAGAAAAAAGTGATTGAGACAAAAAGAAATCTTGCTTCAGCAACATAAATAAACTGTCCAAAAAGTTGCGTTAATTTTCTTAAGTAGATCTGCCAGATCATTTTTATCAGTGTATTGCTATACATTTATTTTGTCTTCTGTGAATTTGATTAGTATCAGAGACCAATGAGCTGCATTAAAGGCTTCCATAATGAAACAAAGACTCTATGCTTTACTTATTGTCACATCTCATCTCCTTCTCAGTGAATAAAGATTGATTTATAACACGTATCAAATAAAAGTTTGTTTCACTGCAGTGAAATTATACCATTCAGGATGATAGACTGTTAAACAACAAGACCTTTCATACACAATAAACCTCCAAAACTAGATTTTCCAATAATTTCATCAGTGGATCCATCACAGTCTGAACCCTGGCACCGTGGCTCTATCTGAGCAGAGCACAGCAGCCAGTCAGAGGATGATAAAGTGTGGAAGAGTGAGTGAATGTCTCCTTACCACCAGATAAGAGTGGCCTGAACTATTATGACTGTTGCACGTTATATTTACACTGACATATCAGCTCGGACAATTGAAACCATGATTGGCAAGTGGTGGGAGCTCATCAAGATTAATGAGAGTTTTTAAAAATAGGAGACACCACAGTGTTGAGAAGGAGCTGAAAGGATGTCAGACTGGTGCCAGACCAGTAGTGATGTTTTCTTTCCAGTATCTACATGGAACACACACACACACATAGATACACACACTGCCAGAGAACGCAAGTAGTTACACTTTGGTTTCCATGACAGTACTGGTGAGGACCCCAGTGACAACATCACATCCCAAACATGAACTAACACAGTTCACATGCCCCTGACTCGTTCCAAAAGTAGAAAGTCAAGACGGGGGACAAAACCCAAACTTGGTGATATAAGTCACCCTTTGTAAACCTCAAATTGTACTTGCAATCTTATGGATGATTATCATTTTTTCTTCGCAAGCTGTAAACCAAAATGACCTGCCTTGAACATGCTTAAAATCGTAGCAAAATCACTAAAACTGGAGCCACAAAATTCAGCCCCAGGAGACATTTAATGACTGCAGTGTTCTTGTATTACCAGGTGCTCTGTAGCGCCCCCTAGTCACTGAAATATCAACAGGCCTAACTGCTTACAGCTAGAGGCCTGATATTTTTAGACCTAGCAAAAAGTTTCTTACAAACATGGTGAATTCTAGACAGGAAGTTTGGAAAATTGAGTCAATGTCAGATTTTGACTATTGTTAAGTACGCATTTGAACAAACAAGTCCCACAGTTATTTTTCAGTTCATGTTCAAATTGAATATATTAGAGATATGGTTGATGGAAAGCTATTAAAGGATTTTTTTCCACTTAATGGGCGCTGCTAAAGGGAGCAACTGTAGCTCTTACATACAATGTGTGATTTGGACCAAAATGGACACAAATGTACAGTTTTACGGCCCGAGTGCATGTATGTGATGAAGTAACGCACTCTCTACTGGCAAGTGGAAGTCGTGACTTTTCGCTGAGGCTTGCTGAACCGAGAGGCGCACAGGGGCAAGGGCCCGCTTATTGCTCCTTATTGCTGCTTGCAGCTTTAATTCTTCTTGTGCCTCCTTTGGGGATCACATCTGAACATCTAGATTCTGATAATCAAAGATAAGAACATGTTGTCTTGAGATTGAAATTGTACCTTTGAATACAAAAAACAGTAGTTTGTGAAAGAGCTGCAGAAAAGGAGGGAAGAAGTCACAGTTCAGTTGCTCCAAGCAGCATCACAAGCATTGTGTGAGTGTGACACCTGCTGGGAGCCACCTCTGCTCTGTTTACATCAGCCCTGTCTATCTCCTCCAAATGCGTCACGACGCGTCTGGAGTTGACTGGATAGATGCAATAGCTCCACATCCAGACTACACGTGTGATTGTTTGACGTTCACACACAACCATCTAACAGGAGCCACCCAGGGGGGGCATTCCTGCCCTTTGTTTAAGGAGGAAGAGGAAACCTGTCAGGAAAAGATTGTGAAGAACAGGAAGCTCTCATGGCTAGAGAGCCCTTCCTTTCTTTTAGCGAGCATGAATGCAGCTAGCAGCCAGTCATTTATACCCGAGGATTCAATTAGGATTACATTAATTCTAACAATCTCTTGCTTTGTTTCAGACATCCAAGCTGAAATATGTACAACCCCGCTGCTGCTCAAGACTCAGCTCTGATACTAGAATACAAGCACAGGCCCGTGAGCGGTAAATGACGGGATTTTAGGGACTCCACGCAGCCTGAGATTCTTCTCTGGCCAACGTTTACACTCTTCCAAAACTCACACCACACCCAGCTGCCGCAAAGCCGCTACTTTAAGTTTCCATCTGAAAACAAGTCACATCACTTTTCAGCAACATGAGAGTAAATGCAGATGCTGCAGTCTTCAGAGCCCCCACTTGTTACTGGTTAAGTGGAGGACACAGACTGAAGCAGCGCGGAGCAGAGAGAACTCATCGGGACTTGCCATTCAACATCTGGTGACCGCAGCCATAATGCATCTGGAATTTGACTGTCGGGGGCCAGTAGTCAGTGTTCGAGCAAAGCACAGCTCCAAACTACCAGCATATCATTTCAAAATAGTTGTGTAACTATAAGAGGAGCAAGCCAGGGTATCATTGTGAAGACCTGCGGTTTTTAAGTTTTGCAAACTGAGCAGTTACCCTGTGAAGTTACCAAATGACAGCTTTCATTTCACTTCAGCAAAACTCCCCGCGCGGCAGAGGCAGAGAAGAAGCGACAAAAATCAACAGCAACAAAGACACTAAGATGATTTAGTCTCTGAACACTGAACTATCAGGGTTTTTTTCACCCATGACAGGATCTTCTGCCTGAGCCGGGCTGTGTGCCACACCGCCGTTGCGCAGCTCAACACATCGTATCCAGCGGTACATCCAGTCATGGCTGTTGCTCAATCCCCGCTGACCAGACTGAAATAAATCTTTAAACTCGAGGATAAGTTGTACTTACATGAAAGTAAGCCTACAATGTGTTGTCTGAACACAAAGACACTCATTTTCATCCTTCCAGACGTGCGTAATTGTGCGCTTGCGGTCCCCAAATCCAAAAGGTGGCTCTGATCTAAATCATCACCGTAGCGTTTCCTCATAACCAGGCAGAAATTAAAAAGCAGAGTCCATACTGTCAAAGGATGATAGAAAATAAGGAAACGTGAATACCGCGTTTAGACAGAAAGAAAAAAGCCGCTCATCGTTGTCAGATTGGAGCTCTCAGCTCACAGACCAGCACACAGGGGCATTTCAACCCATTGCTTAAAAAAAGGAGGCGCAACTCCGAAAAAGCAGTCTCCCACAAACTCATACACCCCGTTCTCCACCCTTACCTTAATAGTTCCGTCCATTTTGCGCAATTTTCAGCGGACCCCGACAATATCCCGAACATGACACGCTCCTGTATTAATTCCAGCCCCCGGTATGTGGCGGAGAGAAAGAGACACTTTTGACTTTTTTCTCTCCCTCTAAATTTGGGAAGTGAAGTCACCACTGTTGAGAAGGTTGAGGAAGCTGTGTGTCACCGAAAGCCCTGCCTTCAAAAAAGCAGGATACTGTCCCGGAGAGATAAGCAGGGAAAACAATTGAGTGTTCACTCCGCTGTTATGTTTTTCTGCTCGGAAACATTTACAGGATGACTGCCTGCGTTGTGCACAGCCATTGCTGTGTGTAGCCTCCTGTAAAATAAGCTGTGTTGTTTTCTTCCCAGTAATGTCACAGATAGTGTGTGAGCGTTTATTATTTGTCCGACTTAGGAATTATTTCTGCACACATTCAGCGGAGGCTTTAGAGAGAGAGAGTTGTGCTTTCGCAGGTTATTTGATCTCGTGTTGTAGAACTCTCTCAGTTCACGCCTACACTTCAGACTTGCATCTGGCCATGCCTCCAGCCTTCTGTAAATCAGTCCCTTCTCTGTTTTATACTATATTTCACAGTGAAAGTGATACATTAAATAGAGTTTATCTCCCATTTTGCGCAGATGTTTCTCAGACAAGCTGCTGAAGGAGCTTTAAATCAAGACAGGAGAGAAACCTGAACACCTACAGGAGTTTTTACGTTTTTTCCCCATTTTCAGCTCAATGGGAAGCTTCTGTGAAGTTTTCCTGAGACACCATTAATAAAATCCAAGCATTCAACCCCTAACCGCACTACAGTCTGCGGGTCTGCGCTACACGTGTGCGTCTGCTGTTCAGCGCAGGACCTGAAGAAACTTCAGCCTGCATCAGCAAGAGAGCACTTAAAACACAGGCAGAGAAGCTTTTTATTCATTTCAACACACATTTTTGAGTTATCCGCTGATATTTAATGGTTCCTCCCCAGTCATCTGTTCTGAAAGGAGAAAATAATCCCCTCCCCCAGGTATGTTCCCCCTCTCGTCTGCCCTATGAAATTGCCCTCATCAATTCAAGCATAATTTTAGAGCAGATGTGAGACACGGAGCCGGCTATGAACGTGACCAGAGCAATAACACTGCAAGAAGAGTCTGCTTACTTTTCACACAGCTGGTGTCACGTTCACTCCTCCACAATCGATTTCAATTCATTTAGTAGTTTTTTTTTGTTCTAGAGACACACAATTTAAAGCTCATAAAACACCAAGTAACATATATTTGTAGATATGAAATAAACATGCAAAACAATATTCATAACAGATTTTTTTTTTACAAGAAACACCAGCTCATTGAAAACAACAAACAACTGATACAGAAAAAAAGGAAGCAAAAACAGCAGCAACAACATCATTTTGGATGAAAGTGAACGTCACACCTCACACTCTCAGTACGTAATGTTAAAAATGCTGCTTAGGTGTGAGTATTTTTTGCAGTGTAGAGCTGAGTTGCTTCTGAGTGGCCAAACAGAGAACGCGCCGCCGCAGCGACTGACAGCAGGGCCGGCCTGTCTGCTCTCCACTTGGGGGTCTGGTGGTGGGGCTGAGGGCCCCCACCCTTGGGACCACCACATCTGGATCCCAAGGCTTCTCCTGCCTGAGGCCAGTTTAGACTCGTGTAATTAAGGGAGACACCTTGTTTAACTCTTTGCTGACCGGTTTGCTTTCTGTATTATTATTTTTTCTTTCTCTTTCCATTTATGTGATTTTATTTTACTTTGTTTTTCTTTGCAGTCTTGGCTCTAGGGGACTTCCCATCATCTAAGGCTTGTTTTATCCAGATCTTTATGGCACCAGATAGAAGTAATTGTCCTTAAAATATATTTGTCCTTTCAGTTTCACTATGCAATTTGAACCATTTTGGACTATTATTGGACTATTTTTCAATCTAAGAGAGCAATGTTACATTCTTTGCTGCTTTATACAGTCTGTAAGTAGTTGAAGTCAGCTAACAGATTGGATTACAGTGTTTAAATATGACTAATAATTGACAAAGTACCAGTCAAAACAACTCTAAATCCTCAAGTTTCTCAGAAATCTCACTGTCTGATCAAACATCACACATTTCTACTTCCCAGCCCTCCCCCTCCTCATCCAAATACCTGCCACCCCTGCCATAGAAATCTACAGGACCACTGGGGGTCCAAGCCCAAGCCCATAATGGATACAGTGGTAACAAACATTTTGGAAGGCCAATAAACAGATGCAAGTTGGTTTACACAGGGAACCACAGAACATCTGGCTCTACGCTGGGACGAGACAGCCAGACATTTCTCCCTTACACCAGCAGCTCGCTCCTCTTTCTCTCCACTCTCTCCACTGCACGGGGCAACCAGCCAGAGGTGGGCGGACACTATGCAGACTTTAAGTTAAGCAGGGCTTCAATTGTTTGGCTCATCCTCTGCTCTGCAGCTTGCAGGGAGAGGTATGAATATTCTGAGTATGGGGGGTTGTGGTCTTAAATGAGAGAACGCACTAACAGAGGGTTTAATATTACTGTGACATTCAAACCAAAGAGAAAATACAAAATTGTGGATTAAACTTACTCTGTTAAATGTAACTTCTTGTTTAAATGTAAAAACTGTGATGTAAAGGGCTGCTCACAGTTTTATGTTAGGTCAAAAATAAATTTTGTTGGTCTGACACCAGCAGACGTTATTCAGATTAAATAAGCTGCCATGCGTCAACCCTTGTCTTAGTTTGGTTGAGTTAGACTTGTTTACTTAACTTTATAAGAGAAGTTGTTTGAAATCATAAATCCATTACACTTTAAATCACTCTTTAGTTATGCTAACCTGTAATTTCATTTATTTGAATTATGTTTGTTCTTTAACTTAACTTCTTCAAGAAGCGTTCATATGTACCTAATTGAACTATTCACTTTTGTAAACTCTTGAGTCTATGCCTGGAACTCAGACAGTCAGTCACTTTATATCTGTATGTCCTGTCCAAACTGTGCCATTGCATAAGTTGTCAGTGTACAGCAGGACTTCATTTCCACTTCATCCCCTCCTCACGCATGTTGAGAATGTTAGGTTATAATTCATAAAGGCATTCTGGGTCTAACTTGAAAGCTGTAGCTTTACTAAACAGCCGGGAGGGGCTAAGGTGGTTGTCAAGTCAAGCCAACTTGCATTACTGATGTATTTGGACAAAGAATTTCAAGTTTAAATATCTTTTTTTAGTTTAGACAATGCTAACTTATAATTAAATGTTATCACAACTCAAGCAATCTTTTGTCACACTAACACAGAATAACATTTCAGAATAACAAATGAGCAAAATCACATTTTACAGTGCAGAATGATTTATTACAGTAGTGCAATAATTATAAAGAAAAGACAAATATTGTACAGTGTTTCAAAGTTTCTGCCCTAAAAATGTGCATTTTGGTCTTTTCAGTGCAATGGTCTCATTTTTTACAGTGTGCGGGTTTAAGGTATAAGGGTACCTCAGTCTCGCAGTTCTAAGGTAAGAAGTCATCAACATAATGACTTTTATGGGAAACTATTTGTTATTCTCTCCGAGTAATAGTCCCAGTCAGTGTGAGCCCGCGAAGTTAGCTGTTTATTAGACTGCAGACTTCTATTCAGATCATTCCTCCTCCCGGGCTTGAAGGCAGCCCGAGTCAAAATACTGAGGGCAAAACGTGGAGTCTGCAGCGCACATAAGCACGAACTGTCTGGCCCCTCGCTCTAGGCCATAATTAATTTGAGATTTATTTTTATTGGAGAGTTCCAGTCTCGCCTGGCCTTAACCAAACAAAACCAAATGCTGGGCCCAGGATTCGCTTGAATGGGGAATATTTCTTTAAATTCTGTACTGAGGCGTGCCACATTCTGACCAATATCTCCTGAATGTGAGTGATCCAGCGAGGGAGGCACTTGCACGCAAAAACTACACGCAAACTGAGCCCGGGTAGAGCAGAAAAAATAACATTATTGGAGTCAAATCAAACATAAATAATCGAGGCTGCATTTCCAGAGCTGAGAAGAGAAGATGTGATCTGAAACTCAGAGATCAGTCCTAAAAAGGAGTTCAAAACTCCAACTTTTGTTTTGTCCCTCACTGACCTTCTCTGTCTATGAGAGCAGATAGATTCAAGCAAAGGCACATTTATTCATTAAAACACTCTCAACTTTCACCAAACAAATCAGGAATTGTTCTGGGTTTTACCAGCAGTGGCACAAACGCTGAAGCTGGATGAAAAGAGCCCTTATTCAAAGCGGGGATAAGTCTTCAAAAACATTAACAAGTCTCCCTTGGAAAAATACCTTGATTATGAAGATATTACCAAAGCTTGCCTCTTGCACAATGGCCCATTTTAATGAGGCACAATCCCAGCAGTCACCCTCGGCAATATTATGATGGATGTGAGCAAACGCCAAACACTCAGCCAAATGAACTGACACAAGCAAAGTGGACTCTGGCCCTGGCATTAAATAGACATTATACAGCCAAACGACGATTACATATATTTAAACATATATAGAAAAGTGTTTCTTAATGGTTCCAGTGTCTCAGGTATGGAGAAGTCGCAGGTATTCACGCGCCATATGACTGAATGAGGCGGTGCATTTGTTATGTGAAAACCAGATGTGCGCTGTTTGCTTTATTTACACTGAGAGAGAGAGAGAGAGAGAGAGAGAGAGAGAGAGAGAGAGAGAGAGAGAGAGAGAGAGAGAGAGAGAGAGAAGTGAGTGCTGATGTTAACTTTTGGACTGAGGACAAAATTTACAGAAGGCAAAATCTATGCGCACAGGTGTTGAAGTGAAATTATTTTAAACTTTCATTTATCCGACTTTTTTCTTCTCTCATGACATTTGTTGACAGGATTTTGAAAACTCCATGAACACCAGGATTTTTTGGCCAACAAAAGTCAGAAAGATATATGTGTTTTTAAGATAAAAAGAGATAAGAGCCGGATTTGTTCCTCCAACTTTACCTGCTCGTAGAGACGGTGGTGTCTTACCTTGACGTAAGACGACGTGTCAGGGACGGTCTGAAACATGTCTACTTGACAGACAGGCCCAGGGGTGCTGAGTGTCCAGAGGGCCCTGGGTAGAGGGACAGAAGAGGATTATTTAAGCTATCAAATGATCTAAATTCGATTCTGAAAGTCTTCGCGTAATAACAAAAAAAAAAACCCTCTGGACTACATGTTGTGAAAAATAGATTTTAATGTCGTTACATAACCCACACTTGACGTGACAGCTCTGTGCTCTGAGCAGCAAACATCCACAGAATTCCGTGGGTTTGTGAACTTCCACACAGGGCACACATGGGTTACCACTTCCAGCAAAATAAAGGGAAGTCAAATTTGCTTAATGGCCCCCTGTATGTCTGACTGCACACATAATCCCCTGATTCATTCCGGGAGGGTTTTTTTTCTTGCATGGTCAGAGGTATTAGATAGGGCTACGTTTTAATTACATCTACTCGTACATTAACAACACCAACAGATGGAAATTACACCACTGAACTACTGCTAACATGGATGAATTACTCCAATAGGAGCTGGGCAGCAAGAAGAAGAAGAGGGCCCCATCCCAACCCCCATCACGTTTTCCCCTCAAGCTTACCACATATTGAAACACTTTTCGCTTTAATAAGTGCAGCTTACAAAGTCTAGGGTGAAAGGGCACTTAGAGGACGGTGTCTTTAGCCCTTCCCTCCGAGAGCAATTATTAAGACGGCAGTGGCACATACCATCACAAATGGCTCTTATATGAACTGTGTCATCAAGCGTATTAATACATATATTAACCTCTATATTGGCACCAGGACGCACTGCGTAAGTTCCACAGTGGGACATCCTTGTCCCGTTCAGTAGCCTGTATAGTTCTCTGACCTGTCAGGATTACATACATATACACAATCAGGAACCTTTCACTTTTTTTTTCTCCAATTATTGGGGGATGCAGATTAGGGGCCCTGTGATCTCAGGCCAACACCTGACAGGCTCATTCAACAAAAAGAAGGAACGAGACATGTAACAATAAAACTACACAGAGGAAAAATAGCTCTCCACACGATACCAGAGGTTTAATGGGACTATACAGTTTCCACTTTTTGAGAATGCCTGCCTCCTGATAAATTAGCCGAGGAAAGAAGGGCTTCTATATGAACGTGGCACAGTTTAAATCCACGCATGAGACCAATGTTTTTGCTTTTTTTTTGTTCTCCTTACTTCTGCAGGGAAACGCAAGGCTCGCCTCATAAAGTTCTCCAAATGCATCCAATTTCTGCGCGGTAAAAAGAGCATAGGGTACCGCATCTGCAGCCAATTAGACAGAGGAGGACTGGTGAATAACGGCGTGAACCTCCCTCCGAGACAGCCCCGTGGGCTGAGACCCCTCTAGTGTTACATTTTAAGCATCTTACCTTGCTGTTATCCATCATAAAGGAGAGCAAACTGATTTTCAGCTAATGCGCATTTTTTTCTTTTTCTTACGCACAGACTTTGGTGAGACTTCGATTTGTTGACCCGACACATTAACAGTATTTTTCGATATGAAAAGTCAAGTACAGCTCATATTTTGAATAAAGTAACAATATTTTGAACACATTTGAGGGAAAACAACAAAATGATCCAAAAAGAGATGAAGTCAGGCATGTTAGTCTGAGAGTTATTTCGGTTTCTCCACCTCTTTTACCGATTGCATCTTCCCCACAAGACGACTGACATCAATAACGCACATTAAATAAAAGGAAATTATTTATTGTCTTCATGCATGCACATCCTGGCTGCAAAGTTTTTCCATGCACAACTTTAACGCGAACGCGAATCAACTTTTCATGAGGCGTGATTTCTCTCTCTCACCTGTCGTTTCTGTCTCGCTCTCTGGTTGTCCTTTTTTTCCTGATCTGATCAATCCTCTACCAATTTTGACTAATTAGTCCCGTCCTGGTGATGCTGTTTTCCAATACTGATGACAGTGAGTTATTTAGAAAAAGGGGGCTGCAAAGGAGCGCAGGGTGCATGAATGGAAATGTGGCTGAGAGATGGGAAAGCCGCGACCAATGAGCAGCGAGAGAAAACCTCCCCTTGCCTGCCGTGTGAGGCCACTGAACCATGAAACAAGGGAAAAGCAGGGAGAAAAGGGCGTCATAAATCTGCATTATAAAGCTCTTTAGTGGAGAAAAATCTCAAAGAGGATGTTATATTTTATTGTTCTGAGATTCAAGATACGGAGGGATTTTGTTTTGTGAAAGACGCAGCAGCTCCCTTAGCAGAGCGGCGGATAAACTCACTGAAACAGCTTCAAAAACACAAATAAACCCTTCCTTTAAATATTTTTACGTTTTTTAAAATATTGATTGTCTTATTTAATGTAAATTTGCTTCTTAAGATGTTCAGGAGTGAAAAAAATCTTGGACTAACAGACTGACGCAGCACTTAAACGCTTCTTTTTTATTCTTTTTCAAGTCAAAATGTTCAATTCAATCCAAGTCTTGAGTGAATTTCTTGTGAAAATGTTTACATCTCCACCTTTCAGAATTTAAACCTCTGTTGTGGTGAATACTTCGGTACAAATATTGGATTTGGTTCATTTTAATGATTATGCACTTGCAGCGTCTACAGTTTATTTATGTTTATTTTCTTTCTTCATGTCCTTGTCTGTCCTCGTATAGTGACAGTTCCCACAGGAATACACCCACAGCACGAGTTCCTCTGCTGTGGGTTTGTCTGTCCCTGCCCAGTTGACCCCACTCACTTCACTAACTTCATTTCCTTCACATTGCTGCCCTCATCTTAGACTTAGAGTTCCCCCCAAAGGATGTGGGGCAATTCACGGTGAGGAAAGTCGCCCAACCGTGGTATTTTATAGCCTCATCAAGGTCGCTGTTTCACGCAGGGCAACCAAAGTGAAAAAGAGACCTAGCTGTTGTTTTTTTCTGCTTTTTTAAAACCCTTTTTTTTAAAGGTCCGTTACAACAGCATTACGCACACATCTTTTTTGGAACCATAACTGTGGCCACTTTTCATCACGTCATGTGAAGCAGAGACCTGACTCTGTCACAGGTCATATAGTTTATTTTCTCTTTAAGAGGTGATAGCCAGACCCAGAAGGCTGTCAGGAACACACACATACACATACTCACATACACACACACTCACAAATTATGCGACATGATCACATAAAACAACCCTCTGTACATTATTCTTCACAATTTGATAAATCTCCCCCTGATTTTTATTTTTATTTTTTACAGTGTTGGGGTCATCTAGTATAAAGGTCGTCTTTCATCAGCGCGCAGACCATCTGTTTGTTGCACCGTTTCCTAATGCAATGATTAAAAACAACAACATCGATAATAGTGTTCCCAGCAGCAAACAATGGACGGAAATCCCAACATCCGTTTGACTGAAAAATGGCATTCATGTGCCTGCTGTGGAGGCTTCCTCAGGATACAGTAGAAGAAGTTTTCTAACACATTTGAACAGCAACCACTAATTTCTGGAAAAGAAGAGAGAAAAATAACAGGGTTACAGGATTTGTTGTACAAGCTTTGAAGTTATAGTGAGCAGAAATGGTGTATAATCTAAATGCTTTAGCTCGAAGCCCACTTTCACTTTGAAAACTGAATGAAAACTTCAATGTAAAGTGTAATCCTATTTTATTTGATAACACTTATAGAACTTGAGCAAACAGAAGGGCAAGTAGAAAAGGGATCAGACACCAAACTTTGCATTAAATCATAAATAAATCCTCTGTTCTATACTCAAAGTTAGCGATACACAAAGTTAATTGATGCAAAAATATTCCAATGATCCAACCTCTGGGATTATTTCCCTTTTGTGTGTTTTATAATAAGGAAAAGAACATCTTTGGCACAACTTCTGCTACTTTTTATGATCAATCCTGCACCATCAATAACTCTTGTGGTTATATTCTCAGTGGATGGTGATCATGCCTCTTGTGGATGTCTGAAACTCTCCTGTGTCTCTTTAAAATCTTAAGATCCAAGGTTTTTTTCTGCTGTGCATTTGTATTTTCCCTTGCTATTAGGGATCAGTAAGAGCTTAAAAGTATAAAAAACAAACTTGGTCTTTGTACAGGAAGTTATTTTTTTAGTGTAATTAGTTAAAAGTGTTATTGTTCATAACTTAACAGATTTTTTCACTAAAATGAGTGTAATGTTGTGATGTGTTGATGTAGAAAGTGTCTCTAAATTTGGCTAATAGGTCAAAGTTTTAAAGTTTTGAGGATCTGAGAGGCAGAAATGCAATGTTAACATATGACGTTGGGTCTCAAAAGAAAGCAACAGAAAGTTCATACCTAGTTTTTTTTTTAAATTATCCAACAGACTGCAAGACTCTTCTTTACTTTTATAGACAATTTAACACAACTCTGCAGTGAGGCTAGACAAACCCTCCTTCCACATATTCCACTCTACAGTCCCGTGCCAGTCTTTCCTCGCTGGTATGTTAACATTTCAGAAGTCTGTCTCTTGGGATTCCACTAAAAACACTTGTATTCGAGATGATGTGGGCAACCTACAGACATCTGTGATTACATCTCTTAGAGTAAATGAAGCTCCTTACTCTGAACTGTAATGACTTATTTATTTAGTCGAAGGGCTACCCAGAGATGATCTGGAGATGGAAATCGGTCCCATTCCAGGCCTTTTCTTTCACTCCTCGGGGAGAGGGAAAATGGCAGTGTGGCACCAGGGAAGAATATCAAATCTTTTCACGTGAGCTTACAGGCAGTCATGGGTCAGACATGGAACAACATGTAAGGACAGGGCTCAAATCAGTGTTAGATTACAGTTTGAAAAAGCTCATTAACAGATGAAATGTAGTTCCTTATACTGTTCTTTGTTTACGTGCTCAACTGAGGGAGCTGTTACTACTGTACCATGTTTACACTGTTATATCAAAATGTGAAGATGAGACTAAATCTTCTTCTAAGATTGTGAAAAAGCTTGATCGCTCTCCCATCTTTACAAGAGAAACTCAGCGTAACTCAGAGCCGGGAACAATAGCAGCTCAAGTTTATCAAAACTCTTCTGCTGCATACATATCCAGTGAACCAGCTCCCGCAGAGTGCAGACAGCAACCCTCTCGTGTGCACAGTGATAATTAGCAAGGGGAAGTATTAAATTAAAGCAAGGCATTCATTTTATGAGGCAAGCATTTATGAAGGTAATAGCATCCCTATAAATTAACGACCTCCCAATGCCTCCTGATGTGCCGCCACTCGCCAGGTCTGCAGCTACCCGCTGATGCGTCCACTGTGTGACCTCATCTGGTATTCTCGCCCCCGGGTTAGAGCTTCCAGAGGGTGGATGTTTGTGCAGGACATATGGTGTCGAGACCAAATGCATGTTGTCATTACACACAATATGTTTTGGTATGTGCTTAATCAAAAGCGGAGAGAGTGAACGTGGGGGAAAACGTCTGCTGTGTTTCTGCTCTTCATGCACCCACAGTGTGTGAGCATAAGATCATTTTTCAATAGCACAAAATACTGTGATTTTTTTTTTCTGCGGGTAAATACATGGATTTCCCAGACCACTTATCTTATGTCAATTCAGCTGTAAGTGTGGACACACCCTGGAGTCCAGACCGGGCATGGGAAACAAGCAGCTCACTTTACATTTTAAATCAATCCTGGTTGCCAGGAGGGAATCATCCCTACATGAACAACATTAGGTTGAAATAAAGCCCCTGAAAATAACTGTACTTGTGGAAAAAAAGCAGAACAAGCATGAGCAGGAGGAAAGCAGCACCATTTAGAAAGCCTAAATCATCCCCTGAACTATAAATCCACTGACCACTCATCATTCAGCAGCATTTTAAAAAGCCCTTAAAGAAAAACACGGGGTGAAATGAATATGCTGTCACCTCTCATTTGGGTCTGGCCTGCTGGCTCAATAAGAAAAGTGTTGTTCCCTGGAAGGCTGCTGGCCTGAGTTGAGCTCTCAGGTTTAGGGTTTACCCCTGTCCCGCATTCTCAAGGCTTTTACTTTGAGGCCCGCGTCTCTCTTTCCTCCCCCACGTCCCCCCAGACATGTCTGACAGGCTGAACTCGATGTGGGCTGCTCACCAGACTACAAAAATCATTCATCTGTGCCTTCAGACGGTCAAATCTGGATCTAATAAAGGGAGGTTGCCTATTGATCCTATTCATGAAGAAAGCTGTGCTGGATCTGACCACTGGAGGGCTCTCTGGCTCAAGCTTCCAGCACCTCATTTAAGGGCGAAGGTAACATTTTTGTTCAGAATTGGAGACATATTTAACAAGAATTAACATTCCACTCGCCTTTTCTTGAACCAGCATCTGATTTATCCATTAAATGCAGATCTTTTTATAGAAAACTATTTTCTTTTCCATTTTTTCCTTTATTCTCACACAACATTTACACAAATGCAATCTACATAGACTGACATCTACAAGTACAGATGTTTTTAGTATCATTATTTTTTCAATACTTAGAGGATTAAAAAAATACAGTGTGATAGGGTTATTGAGGCCGAAGGTAACAACAATAACAACACATTTCGTTTTCCACCTGTGGCCAAAACACAAACATGTGAAACAGGAAACAAACTGCTTAACATTTTCACAGCACCTGCTGGATGGAGATAGGGCATTGTTTTGTTGTGATAAACCAGTGAACCGAATCAAACAACAAATCCCAAAACAACACAGGAGGCATCCTCTCATGGGCGAACATGGACAGGCACCAAAGAATGCAGGAGCAGAGGGACCTTTAAGGAGAGTGAGTCACAGTTCCTTTAAGGGTTGTGTTTATGTGTGGGTGAGGGCACTACCCCAAACGCCTAGGCAAACCACAGCATTCCACGCCAGGTCTTAAAGAGACAGAGCGACGCTGTCATCATGCGTATTTGGAGAGTAAAGTGTTAACATATGGTGAAGGCTATTTGAGATGGTTGGTGAGACACACAGAAGCCGGTAGGTGGCCGTGCCAGCTCTCTGACTGTTCTGACACAGGGCCTCATCAGCTCAAACTCTACGTCTTCAAGATAAAGAGATGTTTTTGAAAAATGAGAAAAAAGTCCAATGAAGGGGTTATTCATGCATTTATTTATTATTATTACTATTTCTTATCATTTTTTCATCAGTTTATGTTTTCAACCCCAAGTAGATGTTTTGCTTTGTTTTCATGCAACCCTCCTGCCTAGGATGAGTTTCACAAGTACTGTAACTACACTCTACCAGTGATAGAGGGCAGAGTTGAGCTGTGAAACAAGTGTGATAGCAGCAGTGTGAATCGTCAAGAAAGTGTCTGAAACTTCTGTCCTGACTGTTACAGACTTTGCTTTTCATTCTGTGCTCGAAAAAGATGAAACCAACTGCACAGATCTGAAGATATATGTAGCCCAAGAAACAAAAACACAACTCAAATCTGAGGAATTCAGAGCACAACACTGCAAAACTCATTCAATAAAACAATTTTAAACACAGTTGAGAAAATCTCTGAACACAAATGTAACCATGTAGCAATCTCCATGTTGTGACACCTGTGCTGACTTAGGTAACAAGAAGCCTTCAGGCGTATGTTAGACTGTAAAAGGGGTTGTGAAGTGACTGATACAGGTGAATAATGATGGAGCAGGGACACAGCGGCTGATATGGATTATGTCCTCAGCCGTATTGCATTTGCAAAACTTTTAAAATGACAGTGATTACGCAGTATAAATGCAATATATATTAATTTTCCTCTCTGTACCTGTGCACTGATTTTCTTTGAAGTGATTCTAGTATTTACACAGTTAAAAAGACTTAATTCTACTTCAAACTTTGCAAAATGCATAACATGTATATTGTATGTATAGGTTGCAGCTAAGGCTAATTTGGAATAATGACAACCTTTACCTCACCAAAACAAGCAAACAGAAACTTATTTTCACAAATCTGCTCCCATTTAAACATGATATTCAGTCTCACAAAGCCAAAAATATGCTAATACGCTATTATCAATCAAACAGAGAAGCTGTTCAGACTGGCAGGGTCTCTTTAAATATAAATTTGGAAACAAAAGTGATGGTATTTTAGTACCACTGCATTGCACAAATAAAATTAGAATCAAATGTTTGAGAATATTTTAAAAATTGCCTAACCAGCAGGGGAAAAAAAAAAAAAAAAAAAAAAAAGTCATGGACCCCCGACAATACCTCCATGGACCGTCTAGGGGCCACAGACCTTCTGTTGGAAACTCCTGATTTATAATTCAGCGTTTAATTGATGCTCTATGAGACATGAGCACAAATTGCATATTGTTTTAGAGGAGGGAGACAGTTTTGAGGAAAGACACTGTTTCATTTTTCAAAAGATGAAAGGAGTTTTGACTTGGTAGTTCACTCCTTTTCAGTTTGCGGTTCAACTTCTTAGAATTGAGTCACAGTTTCTAAAAATGTGTTTACGCTTTTTGTAAAATACTTTTTTTCACTTCTAAGGTGTTAATCACTGATTTTCTGTTGTTACTGTAAAAGTTCTTGGGGCCTTTAGACTGTTACTTTCACCGCTCCAAATCAATATTACATAAATAAAATGCTTGAAATCAAATATATGGAATTTCAGGTTTGATGCTATAAAAGCATTTAAGGTACCATTGTTATCATATCATGCACTAATACCATATTATTTCTGTCTGTGTGTTGTTCAGGGCTTTGTCCATGTCCATTCTAAAAGAGGTCTGGTAACAACATTTTGAGGCTTCATGTAAAAGCATATTTCATCCAGAGACAAAGAGCAGAGTGGGTGAGTAGTCTGAGAAATGAGAGGCCCATATAATGTGTAGTGTGAAAAGGAAATAAAGTTCACTGCTTTGGAGAGAAAGAGAGTTAGAGAATGAAGAAAAGAAAGAAGTGTGTAGGTGTGAGGAGGGAGTCGAGAGCATAGCAGTTGTGTTGTGTTAACAATTTGGTGGTAAGAGAGATTGACACTTGTGTATGGGAGAAAGAGAAAGTGTGTTGGTGAAGGGGCGCTCTGGTGAAAAGGCTCTGGAAAGGAAAGAGAGGATACAGAGGAGGAAATGAAATGGAGGTTAGGGGGCACAGAAAAGAAGAAGCCTGTTTCCTCCCTGAAAATCCATGCCACAATATGGACTTAACATCCTTAAAACATCAACCCAGCTCTAAAAATAACTCAATTCTGCGCAGTAAGGGGTGGGAGTGCAGTGGTGAGGGACATGTTGGTGAGTGGGGGCCAGTGGTGGTTGAAAGTGGGAATCAGAGCAAGAGGGGGTGGTTGAAAAAGTTGGAGAGAAACAAAGAAACACCACACTGCTGACAATCAGGCTCAAGTGTGTATGTGCTGGAGTATATCTCTTCAACATGTACACGTTTGAGTCATCCACTTTTGTAATTTTGTAGTTTTAAGGTATTTTTTTTTCTCTTTTCTTTTCACAGTGACATTATCGAGGGAACAAAAGGGAAAACAAAGTCAATATTTCCATTTGATATGTGGAGGACAATCCTCAGTCATCTACAGTTTTACCTGCTAAATTCTTTCAGTTTCATTCTTTCACTCTTCTCATCATAAACGACTTTTCTTGAGAAACAAGAACAAACATCTCAGGTAATTTCCCATCACACGACTTCATCATTGCTCCAGGCGAGTCCTTGTCCACACCTTGAAATCACCTCATGACTTAACAGCGCCCACTCACTCTGTCAATAGACATTGCCAAGACATATAAGGCATATAAACCACTGATATCAGACTGTGGCATAAGCAATTTGTAATTCCCAATGTTGCCTTTTTACTGAATCACCTCAGTGTGTGATTTTCCTGGAAGGATTTACTGATCTCCTAAATAAAAACCTCAATTGTAAGGTGTGAAAAAAGTTACCCTACAGCCCAGTTGGTGCCTACTCTAATGTGCTTGCACCCACTGATATTCCCCTATGAATGAATGTAGTTACACATGCCCAACCCAGACTGTCTGATCATTTTGGCACACAACCAGAAAAATTTAAAATGTTGCAACTGTCGTTTGCATAGGTCCTCGCCAAAAACCTGTTCTGTGGTGTTCTACTCTATTCATGCCTTTCATTTGATGTTACTTGACTTTAGATTTACATATGACACATGAAGCATTGAGCAACTGTTGTTCAGTGTGTCTCAAATGTAAGGGTTTGACGCTAAAAGGCCTCAATGTCCACATGCTGAAGTGTCCTGGTAAGACTCTTGAACCCTAAATTTTCCCAGTGGCTGTGCCTTAGTTAGGATTTATTAGACCCTTCCATCCGTGTATGAATGTGTTGTGAAAGAGTGAATAAGACTAACAACATAAAAGTGCTCTGAGAGGTCAGATAACAGGATAAAGTGCTGTATAAACACAGTCCATTTGGCACTTACTACTTCACCTTGCAGACAGTCTCAGAACAAACCTGTTACCCAGGAGCTATGATCTTTGAAATGGTTGTCTAACTACTATGATCTTTGAAATGGTTTTCTAACTACTATGATCTTTGAAATTGCTACTTAATGGGATACTGCTCAGCAGAACCCGGTTAAGTTCAAAAGGACACAGATGCATAGACCAAGTATCAATTAGACCTTTATTCTGCGATTGGCAGGTGTCTTCTTCTGAGGGTTAATAAAAGTAGCAGGGGTTATCTGAATATCAAATCATACAGTTGACTGCAGCCAGGTTATGCTCAAACACAGAAGTCTAAAATGCTAACAGCTCCTTCTTTCATTGTTAAAACACCAAAATTCCTAAAACGGGACGGAAACATGATGACTTGAAATATACTTTTGTACATGGAGGGTATACAGCTATTCCTCCCTCCCTCCATCTATTCATCCAACTATACATCAATCCCTTTTTCATCTTTACTGTTTATCCCATTCATGGTTGCTGAAGGGGCTCTAAAGCCTTTTATGTAACAATGACCCAAAATGTGACAACGGCTGAGAATATGCTGCATTTTTTAAATCACATTTTAGGTCTTAGTTACATTTTAGATTGTTGTTACATTTTGTTGTATCAATATGTAACAACGACCCCAGCTGCTACAATATTTCTGTTCACAATGTTTATTTCTTTGTCTACACTGGTCCTTCTGCTGTCTGTACTGTTTATTCTGCTGTCTACATTCTGTTTTATTTATTTATTCTCTATTGCACCCGTTATTATTATTATTTGGCTCTTGTTTGTTTTTTTCTTTTTTTAAGCTATGTAGACTGTATCTTTAATTCTTATACTGCTATTACTATATATACTGTCTTTTTTGTGCAATGACAACAAAGGAAGCCTAAGTCTTGAACTACTAGCCCAAGCCATATTTTCAGGTTTTTCAGGAAACAAAATAAAATAAATTGAGCACACTATTGATTCAGACCATTCAAATACAAACAGATCACAAATCACAATAAAAACAGCATTGTCTTTTCACTTTGGGTGTTGGCCATTTTAGGCCTGGAGCCTATCCAAGCTGTCACTGGGTGAGGGGTGGGATACTTACAGGACAACTCACTTGTCTGTCTCATGTAGACAAACATCATGCACTCACACCTACAGGCAGTTTAAAGTGGTGAGGACCCCTTCATGCATGGAGGAACATGCTGACACAGACTTTGTAAATTTAGTTTTATACTGATAACTTGTTGAAAGTGTTACGAGGTCACTGTTTTGCTGGTATTTGAGAATAAAAATATATCTCATTATGGTTCTGAATCCTACTGGTTATTTTTCTTACCTCCTTCAACTGTCACCTCAAGACTGTGTGTGAAGGCACAGCAGAGGAAAATGGTTCTGTACAAAGCATTAGAGCAACAAGAGATGGAAGCTGTTACAGTACTAGTACTTACCAACACTCTACCCCTCTACAATATGAATTTAATTGCCACTCTCAGGAAAAACTAGCTGTGGGTATGGGTGTGTTGTAGATATAAACAATCTCTCAGGATCTGAAGAAATTGGGATTAAGATATCAGTCAGTGGCCTCAGTAGGAATCCATGAAAACACTGATATGATGTGAATTAGGTACAATTTACAGGCTATATTGTAAAAACAGTATCCAGCTGGGCTGAAGAATTACAAGGGTTTAGTTTTTTAGACTGACACCCTACACAGCCAGCTAGGGAAGAAAAGAAAACACAGCAAAACACAGTATATAAACATTGTTTGGTTGATTTCACATTGCCATTCTCTAAAAAAGACAAAAGTGCCCCATCACTACTGCTGTCAGTCAAAACTGAGACGACAGACCCTCACTGATGTACATCTTACCTTGTTAGTTTTCTATTTCAAAGACATGTCTTCAGGTGTGAGTGCATTTCACCTGGCCGCAGAGTAGACCACTGGTTCATGTTGACACAACACTCCAAACATCCTCCCTTTGCACAAAACTAGAGTGGTGTCTGTTAGTTTTCAAGCATCGTGTATCTAGACCCTGGTTTATTTCCTGTCAAGTGAGGGACTGGTTCCCCAGGTTCCTCACAACAGGACGAACTTGGGGACTGATTTCAGTACAAACAGCTGCAAAATCCTGGAACATTCTGCAACACAACTTGAATTTAAGCACTTCTATCCCTTATGGCCATTTTAGAAATATGAGTCTTAACTGTTACCAGAATGAGCCTGTTTTATTTGATTTAAATTCTTGCCCAATCACTGTTGTTCACTGCCGTTGAATTCATTTCATTAAACATAACTCATTGCTACTATTTTTCAACTTATTATTCTTATGCTAGCCTCAACTATTTTTTTTAACTAGTGTTGTGAATTTTACATGTACTCTCAGCATGATTGTAAATAAAATGTTAGAAATGCAAAACAAAACTTACTTCTAATGTGTAAGGGAAAAAGAAGGTGATTGAACTCTATGTGAGAGCCATTTAGTGAAATTAGAAGCAAACTCGGAAAAAAATGACACTTCCACAGCTATGTTTAAAAACTGTTTAAAGAAACTCCTTCAGAAAAGGCTGTAGCTAATAAGTTTGACTTGTGTCCAGATAACAGTACTTGACATAGATGTATCCAACAATAACTTGCACTTTTTACTTTTTTATCTGTAGTTTGTTGATACAAGTTGTATTGATGTGCTACAAGAAGAGAGCCAGAGCCATTGTTGAGAGCAGTCATTGACAGGCAGCCCTGTCTGACCTCTCATCACCCTGATAAGAGCTGCAGCAGCCTGAACAGAACCTCATCACAGGTTAGAGGATCTGAACTAAGCTGACAGGAACACTAGCACACAATTAGGGTGAAGTGGAGCTGATGATACCCACTCTGTCTTCACAAATAACCAAAAGAACACTGGGAGCTTAACAAGTCATTTCATGTACAGCAGCGATTCCCAACCAGTGGGTCGTGGCCCCCTCGTGGGCCATGGAGGTTTTGCAAGTGGGCCGCCAAATCATTTCCAAAATGGTATGACTTTAGTGGAGTGTGATTGTCTACAGATACAAGATAAAAATAAATGAATAAGGATACATATATATACAGAATAATGTTTGAAATGCCAAAACTCAGTTACATTCTAAAGGAAATTAAAAATCTCTGGATATTCATGTATTTAAAAAAAACTTCCTCTAAGAGGGCATGTTAGATCCCAACATAACATGACCTAAGATATAACAACAACAGTATTTTTTCTCAAGAAAAATGTAATAAAACCTAAAATTTAATAACTTGTTGAAATATAACAAAAAGAATTAAAAAAAAAAACAAAAGTGTAAAAACTGACTTAAAACATTTCAAGCTCAGTACTTTTGTCATATTATTGACCAGTTCTATTTTGGGGTCATTACATTTTTTTTATTTTTAAATTTTTAATTATTATTACATTTTGGGTCATACTACAAATGGGACTCTCACAAGGCACCCTATAGCCTCTATATCTATTGGGTTAAAGGTGGGCTGCAAACATTTTTGAGACTCAAAAATGGGCCCTGAGTTAGAAAAGCTTGGGAACCACTGATCTAAAGGCTTGAGCACACTCTTATTTACACCTGCTGTAAAACAGTTGTGTGAATGGGTTAACGCCGTGGGGAACAAGCAACCTCAAGAGTTAGTCCGAAAATAACCAACTCATGGACTAAAAGGTGATTTGTCCAGCCCCAACAGGAGAAATGCTCCATAGTGTGAGGGAGTTCCTTATGTTCTGTATCTATATTCACTTCTCTCTCTGATCATCACATCTAAACCTGATGTGTCTGCAAGAAAAACAAGCAGAGGTGACCTCAGTGCCTTCAGCAGCATTTACAAATGTTAACGAGAATACCAATGCACTCAGATAAGTCATTAAATTTAGTCAGGAACAAGAGCAGGACCAATTTAGGGCACTGTTGTGGTCAAATTTACACACCCTCAAGATGTACGTTCTTCTTTTTTCTGCTGTTATCCCTGAACTGCTGTCTCACTCTCTCCCAGTCCGTCTGATTGCCCCCCCTGTCTGTGCCTCCCAGGCCTGCCTCCACCTCTCGCCCCAGCCTTCTCTCACTTCTCTAATGAGAGTGTGTGTTACACAGGCATTCAGAAAACCTCCTCAGCTAATTACATGACAAGCATCTCGTTCTGGGACTCTAATGAAGAGGAATAGTGAGCGGCAGACGCCACTGGAGTGCTGGCTCAGAGTGTGTGTGTGTGTGTGTGTGTGTGTGAGTCTGAGGGGTAGCAGTGATGTTAGAGGGGTCAAGCTAGCAACTGGGCGGGGTGTTTGTGTGTATGTTTGAGTACACATGTGTGTGTATCAGGGAGGGGAGTTCTGGCGCCAGTCCAGCAGCTTATCAAGCGGGGCATGTTGGACTCAGCATCTCGTTGACTCCCTCCCGCTATGTTCCGCTTTTTCTTTCATCTTACTGCCCTCATCGTTTCTTCTCATAAAAGAGAGGCGTAAGGGTGTTATTTAGCAGAGCAAAGTTAGCTTTACACTTATTAAGATGGGAAAAGGTCTGAAAGGAGCCTTGATCTCTTAGTCTTTGAAGTATCACACAAAATACATGCAAATCCATGTTCTCTCGATGCAGTGTGTGCTGGACAGGCAAACATTGCTAAGTGTAGAGTTTTAGCTTCAACAACCAAACTGATAAAACAAACACTGACTGACCAAATCTACCGCCGACATAGCCTGGAGATAAACCCCCCACACTGGGATAGCAGAGAAGAAAAGAGGAGAAAGAGAGGGAGAGAGAGAGAGCGACCTAGGCAGAAATCCAACGACTCAGCATGTGCTTTGCAGGAACTCGTTCTGTCAAGAGGCACACTCGGACAGAAGATCACTGTCCAGTACCATCCCTTGTGAAACACTTGAGAAACACAAACCATCTGGAGGCTATAGCACACACTCTGGACCCATCAAATATTGAGGATGTTTGTCTGATTTACAGAGCCTATTTGGGACTGTTTGGACAACTTGGCTGAGGGATTCGTGCTTTAATTAAAGATAATATCAAGAGCTAATATTGCCCCCAAGACCTCTGCCTCCCAGTCAATAGTGCAACAAAGTCACAGTTCTGTGGATGAGGGTGAGAGCTTTAACCACAAACAAGTGGAGATGGATCCAGTCGGGCCTGAAACAAAGGTTTCTCCATGTTCTTTCTTTCTCTGAGGTTACTGCCCCACATTCCCAACTCTCTCTCTGCCTCTGCCAATAGCAACTTCAGCTGTTTCAGGCCCAAGCACACCGCAGTGATGGCATATTGATACTGTCATAAAATATTACATCCTCACTTTATTCATTAGCGCTGGGCTTTAATCTAAAAATATCATGGGCAGGGAATAAAACAGAGTTTTCAGCAGCAGAAAGATTAGGCCTGTGTTTCACTCGCTGAGCGCCACAGCTCGGAAACACTGAGGCCCAAAATAGATGTTCTTCTCATAAAGGGCTCCTTCTTTGTAGTCAGCGTACAGCAACAACATCTGCAGGGCAGTTTCTATGGGGGGAACAGATTCGGGCAGGCTATCAAAGAGAGAGGCGATCTCCTGTGAGAAGCGGTGGGCGGAGGACTTCCATATTCTCCTTCTCCATTTCTTTTTTTTCCCTCTCTCCTCTGTCCTCCTCTTTCCTTCCATCCTTTGCTTCCAAAAAATCTGTAGCAATCAGGATGATGCTAATAAAAGACCATTAATATCACCTGTCAGCGCTATCTTTGGAAGATCCAAAATGAGAAAATGAGACGAAAGGATTCGCAGTCTGGAGCGGCTCACGGAGACAGGACCAGAGGAGGACATGCTGGAGAGCAGAGGAGGTGTGCAGATTTAAATAGAGCATTTGATGAAAGAAATCCATCAATGAAGATGAAATAACAGAAGAGCCACATGTCAGTCCTCTTTTTTGTGTATCTACTCCAGTCTACAAATTGTATTGCTTCCCTCAGTAACACATTTAGTTAGTGAGAGATTTTCCCTTTCCTTCACTTAAACAGGATGTGATGTTTTGGTTGGACTTGAAGCAAACTACATTTCTCTGCTCAGTCATCTAAAATCAGTATTTGTATGGCAATGCTTCTGCTTTCACTAAGGAGTGTGTTGCATGGTGGGTTTGTAGACTGTGAAACCTCATCAGTGATCTTTACTTCAAAAACAAACAAACATGCAAACCGATTGCCTTAAAAAATGCAGAAAGCATGGCTTTATGTCTTCGGAAAGTAGAACAGATTTTGTGTGTTGGACCAACTTTACATTTTGATTATAATCTACTTGTAGTTGATTTTACGCAACCAAAATGATTTAATCTTAACTACTTGATCTATTTTGTGACATGCACTTGTGACTTAGTTCAGACAACTTGATACTCTTAATTGAAAAAAAACTGTTTTTTTTCCCCAATGAACTTGTTTTTAAGACATACTAAAATAACTCCTAATAGTGATGTGTCACGCTCAAACGATGCAGCTCTAAGAGCCGATGCTTTGTTGTGAATCAGAAGAATCAACTTCCATGGGGAGATAGCAAGCCCCCAACTTTTTTCCTTTCTTTACTCAGCTTCCAACCATTTTTCTCAGCTTTTCTCATGACAGAACTTTGTTTCAGTTGACAGCATGGCAGCCAATCACATATGAGGATACAGGACTATACCATTATGTGATAGCAGAGAGGGGAAACTCAGTCAGGTATGGTGTCTTTTTCCAGCTCAGACAGTGAGACAAAAAGATAGTAGTGAAGGTGAGAGTTTATGGACACACAAATTGTTCATATTGCAAAGAACCCTGCTTTGGGAGCAGAGCCAAAAGAACCGGCTCTCTGAAAAGAGTTGAACTTACCATCGCTTCTCTTCTAGCTTGACTATTTCAATTATTAGATGAGCAGTTGGAGGTTTGACAGTGCAAATAATGCTAACTATCAGCTATCAGCCTTATTACAAGTCTTGAGCAAGCAGGGACTTGAACCAGCGACCAACTGATTACTGTACCAAGTCCTTATGAACTGTGCTACCACCTGCAGTTGGCAAATTTTACTCTAATTCACTCTGCACGCTCAATCCCGGGCACTACTGTATCTTCTTCTACCTGTTTAATCTACTATCCCTTGTTACACTGCCACCTACTGGACTTAAGTGTGAAATGGGAAGTTGTCAGCTTCAGCCTTTGGAGCCTCTCAATCAGTTCAAGTAGGCTTCACTCAAAACAAGAGTAAAACGACTGTTTTTATCATTGAAGTAACTACCACTTAAGAAAAACTGCTAAGAAGTGCAGATTACAGTGCAGGAAAGTTAACTCATTATTTTGAGTCAAGAAAGCTGTTGGTTTATACAGTGTGCTCCTAACAGATGGTGAGGATGACATGAAAGAATATGACCCAGTCATGACCCAGATACTGTATCTTTAAAGGTAGAGAATGAACCCGTCTCAGAAACATCTTGTCACATTTTAAATGTAAATGCCCAAGATTTTGTGTTCTTTGTGGTTTCAGGTAAGGAATCTGACATCCAGCACTGTCAAGTATGAAAGACAATTTATTCCAAACCGAGAAATGTTTAAAGATTTTGGATGGTCAAGTGAAAATGGATGGGTATTACTTTAACTCAAAGCTGATGTATGCGTACAGTAAGAAGGTCGTCGGCCTGTGATAGTAAAAGCCATAAAGCCCTGCAGGTCTTCTGACTGATAGATTTTACGGATGGTGATGGCAGGGCGTTCACTATCTGTTTAATGCAAAACATAAGCCCAGCCTGCACAGAGATGGAGGCTCTGATCAGAAAAAGGTGGCACCAGAATGGAGAGGTGAAAGGCAGAGGGCAACGTGATGATAGTGGCTTCATGCGGAGCAGAAGTGTATCAAGGGCCTCGCCTTTGAACTGGTGAGCCGACTAATTGAAACAGCATTGCCGGGGCACCGGCTGGAGATCTGGATCGCGTTCACCCTCGCTTATATTCAATTTAGTCTCATCACACGGGGCACATCCCAGGCTTTTCTCTCCACATGGCAATAAGTCATACCCTCGCCTTTTGCCCTCGACGTGTTGCCCATCTGTGTCCCCTGAGGGCCCTGAGCGCTGGGGCCCATGAAACATGGAGGGATTCAGACGGGGTCTTGAGAAAATGCAGGCTCCCTGCCACTGAACCCCTCATGGTACTTCTTCACGCCTCTCACCTTGGACTTGACCCCCCCCCTCCCTACCAAACCATCAGGTCCGCTCTCTCTCACACACACACAGACACACACACACAGACACACACACACAGACACACACACACCTCCTGGTCCGAGACTTTTAAGATTTACTGTTAAGAGCAACGGCTGTCAGAAGGTCTGAACCGTGCACTTTCTAATTCAAACAAATGCTGCGCCAGGGTCATGGAATTATCATGGAGTCACAAGGTGTTTCAGATGACTCGCAAGTGTTGAGTGTTAAGCTGATAGAGAGAGGTAGAGAGAGGGGTCGAGCGAGAGACTACTCTTTATGCTGTTAGGCTGCAATGATGTGGAAACTTTGTGATCTTACAGCATGCAAAAAGAAAAAAAAAACACACACATACACACACAAAGCGTTAAATGAGCTAATAGATAAAGCTTCACCTCCACATGGTTATCACTCACTCCTATCAGAGCAGAGGATGGAGATCAGGAGTTACAGAGACTTCTCATTTCGCAGAAGAGAGATCATCTCCTGTTGCTTTAATCAGTCCTTCACATGCATCTCAGCCTGGAGGAAGAGGCAACTACGGGAAGGAAACGACGCTCACTGATACATTCTCAATAAGCAAACATGTTTGGTGCTTTCTGGAAAGAAAGGAAACAAACTGATTTTACTATTACAGCTCTCAAGCTTGTTGTTTACAAGTCATGCAGGAGATTTAAAGTTTTTATCAGCAGATTGAATGCTAGTACACACCTCAATCTTTAAAAACTGACAAACTGTCAGCGCCTGATGCATCACTACACACACACACATACACCTTTCTGTACCCCATCAGACACACAACTGTTATTACTCTCTGGCTGTGTGAGTGTTGTTGCACTTGAGACTGGTCTTGGTCTTAAGCATTTTGACTTAGTTTTGTCAACTTAATTAATATGATTATAATTTCAGGTTTAATTTTCAGTTGAGCTGTTCCTGATAAATTGATGTTGTGATTTGACTCAAAACAATAAGCGTCAGCTCACTGATTGTTCTGCCTCCTATAAAATCTTTTTTCCAGGTACTTATTAGTCAGACACCTGCAGAAACTGGAACACCAGTCCATCTTATTTCAGTCAGAAAAACCTCTGAACACTTACTTTAGGCCTCATTCACCTGATAAATAAACATCTGATTTCCACATATGTGAAATAACTGGAATTATTGGTGACTTTTAGGTAAATACACATATCCATTACAGTTTTGCAAGAAAAAAAAGTTAAGATTTGAGATTTTTATATATTGTACTTTGACAGATTTGCAGACATCTAATTTTTGTCTGTCAAATATATTCAAAAGAAAACAAGATTAAAGACAGAATGATCAGTAACTGTTCAACCTTGTCATGGTATTTAAACCTTTCAAACCTGAGCTTTTGTATTAAGCTCTTAAGTATTAAAAAAACTTGGTCTTTGTACAAGAAGTTATGTTTTAGTGTCATTGCTGAACTGTTAGTTTTTAGTTAAAAGTGTTATTGTTCATAACAACACTGTTTTCTCGCTAAAACGGGTGTAATGTGTTATTATCACCAAAAGATGACATGGGTAGTGGCTCTAAATGGGGCTAATAGGTCAAAGTTTCAAAAAAATGAAGTATTATGAGTCTGAGAGGCAGAAATATAAAGTTCACATATGTGGACGCCGGGTCTTAAGAGCTTAAAATGAGTTTTTATGGTCCTGGTCTTGGTCTTGGCTTGGACTTGACTCTTAGTAGACTTTGTATCAGTTCATTGTTTTGGGCAAAACTTGGTCCAGGGTAGTGTGATCATGAGTACAACACTAGTCTTTGTGAATCCTGATTATTGCAACCTCTCTTCTTTTTTTCCACAGTGAGAAAGAAAACTGCTCTCCCATTAAAATGTTGCTTTAAACAGTGAGAATGAAGCTTTGAAATGACATCGTTTCAGTTTTAAATTCTCCTTCACTAAAGAGACCTTCCTGATGGTTTGGGATTTGATGAGTGTGTTGAAGGAGATGAGAGGGCTGTAACTTTGGATGCGCAGGTCATCCAGAGCTTTCTGCAGGTTTCTACCTGAGCCTGTGTCTGCATGTGAGGCACATCTGCAGGATTATATCCCGAGAATTTGGAGAGGCTCACCGTCTGATTGAGGGAGGGACTAAAAGTGTGCATATTATTTCTTCCTCTGTGGGACTCGCAGTGAGCAGGTAGAGCATCTCTGCAGTCCAGCTCCGCACAGCTGTCACACTCAGCTGCCCAGCGAACTTCACACTCCACAGTCGGTAAGTGCAAAGTTTGATTTATCATATCAAGCATGGATGCAGAGATAGAATGATGAAATGTGATAGATCAGCGCTACACCTCTGTTTTGACTCTTGTGAGCCACTTAGGTGAAAGTATTGGTTTTAAAGTTTGTTGTAGTTCTTCCCGTCAGGAATTCTCCCACAGCTCAGCGCGCTCTGATAATTAAGATGCGCTCCCCCTTCATGCTTCCTTTCGGCTTGTTTGGAGCAGCTTTTAGACACAATACGACAAATGCCAAAGTTGATTGCAAGTGCTTATCTCTTTTTAAAATATACTTTACTGTGACATTTATCGTTTTGCTTCACTTTGTGGGCTCTTAAAACAGAACGCGCTGTATGTTTCATGCAGCATAAGTTGGATGTAAATGCGTAATTGGAGCACAGCTCTGTTATTTCTCATTACTAGTATTTTATCAGCCACAGTAAAGGAAGTGAAAAGGTAGTGAATGTGAATAACAGCCCTGATTTGCGCATTATTCACTTGGTGTATGAGGATTTTTTCTGGAACAAGAGCGTCTGAATCTTTTTATAGTTGGTGAACATCTGCACGCATTGAGCACATCCAGCGCATCTCCCCTCACTCTGTCAGCAGCTGCCACACACTACATCTGCCAATCTGCTTATCATATGAATGTGAGGGTGCTGGGACCTGTCACTGCCCATGCACAATATTCCTCATCTTATGTAAGCCTTCAGTAAAAGTAAAGAAGGCTAAATGATCAAACAAAAAAGTGTGTAGGATGGGAGGAAGGTTAGGAAGAGGAAGGAAAAGTGGAGGAGGAGGAGGAGGAGGAGGGGTAGTGAGAGGAGGAGGCTGTTCTGCATAAGGAGAAGGGAGTGATAGAGTGAGGGATCAGTGATGGAAATGTTAGCCTGACATCCATCTGGATAGAGGGATTTTATTCAGCCTAAGATGAAATCTTTCATTTTGTAAGAAAACCAACCGACAGGAATACATTTACAACCCTCCTGTAAGCTCTGTCATTTTAATCAAACAAACTCTAAATGGTGTCAATGGTGATGGTGTGTCTCCTAAAACACCCAAACTCACTCTGTTAAATGTAACTTGTTGTTTAAATGCAAAAATATGAAGTGAAGGGCTGCCTTGAAATTTTATTCTGGGTCAATCAATAAATTTTGTTGTTCTAACACCAACGGAACTTATGGTGCTTACATTATATGTCTTATATCAACCTTCTTGGTTTGTTTGATTTAGACTAGTTTTCATTTTTGCCTAAGTCAAGGTGACTTCTATATGTAGTTGTTAGAAATAATTGCTTTCATCATCCCTTGAACTCTACAGTTTTATAAATCATGGAATTCAGTCAGTCTCATATCCGCTGCATTCCCTCCTCCCTCTCAGTGTAACTGTTAGGTTACAATTCACTGAAGCCTTCTGGGTATAATTTAAAGCTGTAGCTCTACTAAACAGTCTGGAGGAGCTAAGGTGATTGTTAAGTCAACATGATTTAATGATTTATTTGGACATAAAATCTCAAGTTGAAGTATATTTTGTAGTTAAGACGATACCAACTTATAATTGTTATCTCAACATCTTCAGTAATCTTTTGTCATACTGATGTTTAATAATATACTTGAATAACTAATGCGCAAAATCACATTTTACAGTACGGTTTCACTTTTCTAACCCTGATGATGCAGGTCACTGATTTGCAGCTAATTTCTCCCTTTCTTTTTTTTTTCTCCTTGAATCCCACCCTCTCTCTTCTTCCGTCTCTCTTCTCTCACACACCTACATATACACACACGCCCTCACACATAGTGCATACCACACACTTGCACACAGAGTGTAAACAGCGTGTGATAGATAGGTCGCTCCACCCTGCCTGCTCTGTTTGCGTGTTAATCCCTTCAGCAGGCCCTGCTCCTCCTGTCCACAGCGTTTGTGATGAGTTACTACATGGATCCAGTTTCTTCCTACTCGGCCCTTCACCCCTGTGACCGTCTGGGCACCATGGTAAGACCTCCCTCATAAATTACCTCCCGCCTTGAGGCTGCCACAGCTACCTGCCACACGGCTGGCCAAGAAAGTGAGGCAATGGATGTTTGTGAATGAGCGCCTCAGCCGCGTGGTGGTGCAGGAATGTGTGCAGGAGCAGAGGAGCTGGAGATTCAAATATGTGCTTTTAACTCAGGATCCCGTCCTCTCACAGGGACATACAGTCTGAACTTTTCCTGTTGAGCTTAGTCCATAGATGTTGAACCAATCAGGCTTGTATCTGTACATGCTGTTCCTCATGATTTCATCAAAAGTTAGGACACAGCCGTTGAACAAGATGATTCTCTACAAAGCTGCGAAATCGACCTTATGACCCGCTCTGTGTTGCACAACCAGCCAAAGACGCTCTTCTCTCTTGGAGAGTAACAGTAAATTTGAGACATGCTAGCCTCCAACCCTGTCTCTAACCAATCAAACTGAAGTCAAACCAGCCCCACTCAGCAACACTTTTCTCAGCTCAGCCACACGTACTGCTTTGCAGCTGCCTGTTTGCAAGAACACCAAGGTGTTTTTTTTTTTTCCAAATGAGAGAGCTGAATACAGAGTCAGAGACAGTGTGAGCTGGGAACATT
Source organism: Thalassoma bifasciatum (assembly GCA_008086565.1). Taxonomy (NCBI): domain Eukaryota; kingdom Metazoa; phylum Chordata; class Actinopteri; order Labriformes; family Labridae; genus Thalassoma; species Thalassoma bifasciatum. The sequence continues at coordinate 124,691 of RPOG01000781.1, read as the reverse complement.
GGGATTCCTGTCAGATGAACATTTGAAGGGTGAAGGCCAAGGAGCCGGCAAAAATAAATGCCTCCATTTGTATGCAGAGCGCCGGCACATTACGATAAGATACTGAGGTTATATGCAAATGGCAACCTCAGCAGGCCTGATAGGAAACATAGAAGGATACTGCTCCCTGGCTCCTAATTGGCTCAGGTGGCAGGGCTTGCCTTTGAAATTGGGACTGCTGTATACCAGGGCAGACCTGGTCAAAAGGTGAACCCAGGTCACTTCAGTTACTCCACTCTTTAGAATTTACATGAATTACCAGCTGAAAGCAGCAGCGCCTGGTCTGTCTCATCATTTTTGTGTTTACACACTGATTTTTTTAATGTCTCATATGCTCTGCAAAGTCTGTATGCATAGAAAAAGAAAAGAAAAAAAAACAATCAGTGCGTAGTAACAGCTTGAAATATCTTTGCTTTAAAGCCAATCTCAGTTAAAAAGTTAACTCTCTAGTCTCTGGGTCCATTTAAAGGAAGGTTAATATGCATTATGTATCTCACATTGTTGCATAGCTCTTTCCCTTAAAGACTTAATTTGAAATTATGAGTTTTTAATTTTATTTTTGCCCTCTTTTCAACATTCTCTAATAATCAGTGCATAAAATTAAAAGATCTCATGCCATCCTGCAGGAAGAGGAGGAGATGTAAAGTGTTTAGCATGATGAACAGGACTGAAGTGGAGGGATTTAGACCCCTATTATAGTGAATAACCCACATCACAGTAGAGCAAAGGTGTCAGTAAAATGACAAGTATTGATATCACTTCCATCTCCCAAATAGATGATGAATCCCCTTTTAAAGGCAAAAGCAGCATTAAAATGTCACCACTCCTGCTTGTTTTCTAATGAACTGACTCTTTTGTCCACAAATCCCCCCAGAACTGTAAGTTGAAGATTTAAGATGGAACCACTAGAGGGCAGATAACCGAAGTCAAAACAAAAGAATTCCCTTTTTTTTTGGCTGGCTATTTATTTTCTTATGACTTGACGTGATTTGAACTTCTTTACAATTTTTTTTATGACAGCGGCAAATTTTGCGTACCTTATTTCAAGTGTGCAAGTTTTTAGAGTGAGTGTTAAAGTTCCCAGTGGATTGTAAGGAGTGACAACACGTTCATACACAACCAGGGTGAATAAAGGATGGTAAAGTTTATCCTGGATGTAAATAGCACATGCACTAATGAGGAAAGCTTCACTGCATCCTGTACTCAGACCTGTCTGAAAAACCTAAAACTGTGTCAGAGATAAACTGCATCAACCAGGTCATGTACTTCACAGAGATGGGGGGATACACTTGAAATCATGGTGCCTTAAACTCTGGTTTGAGTAAAGGTGTTTTTAGCTTTGATATGTTACACCACTGATTGATTGTTTTATTTTATTTTATGAACAGAGACCCAACAGAGACAAGATAAGAAGTCTTATCTCATTTTAACCCGCCATGTGTACAGTACTTTGTAGCTTAGCAAGTTATAGTGGCAAAGAAAAACTTCCCTTTAACGGGCAGAAACCCTAGACAGAACCAGACTCATGTTAGACAGCCATCTGCCTCGACTGTGTTAGAGTTAGAGAGAGAGCGAGACAGAGAAAGAAATAAATAGAGAGAGAGAGAGAGATAGACAGAGAGCAGAGATGGGAGTGTGAGGGAACACACAAGAGAGTCAGAGAAGGAAAGAGACACAGAGACAGGTACAGAGGCAGATAGACAATCACAAAGAGACAGACTGGGAGGGATTCAGATGCACTGACAAAGGTAGACAGAAAAAAAATGGAGAACTGTAAAAGCCACAGCAGCAGGAGTCAGGTCGTCCCACGTCAGCCGGTAGATCCACAGCAACAATCCAGATAAACCTACAAACAAGCTCAGAGACTCCCAGAGGATCATGGTTAACTACAATAGTGCATCAAGATTAAAATTAGACTGACAGATAGAGGAAAAAGGAAACAGGAGGAGTGTGTCATTTTTTCACCGGCAGTTCAGATCTATAGAATTGCATCCAAGAGCTGGTTCAGATCTGATCCAGCTCTAACTGTAAGCTTTATCCAAAAAGAAAGTTTTAATTCTACTCCCAAAAAAAAAAAGAGGGTGTCTGCCCCCTAGTATGAGCTCTTGTTGTCACAAATAGAAACAAACTTAGATTTCCTTTAGTTTCATTACACAAATTACACAACAGAACACTAAGGGGTGAAATATTAGCACAAGAGCAATAAATATAGATAAGTGTTACTGAGCTTTGGCTATTGATGTAACATTTATGAGGAGTCCTGTAGTTATGAATGTACATTACACATACACACTTTTTTTGCATTTGAATTTTATGTGCATGCTAAAGCCACAGATAAAATTATGAAATACAGACATTTTGCATCATAGTGTCTTTAAAAACTGTCACTCAGCTCTGTTGGGTAATGCCTCAGAGGATTGTATTAGTCTCATTATCTTTTCATTCCTGAGTGAAAGTGACTTCTTTATTGGAAGTTGTTTCAGAACTTTTAAATAAGCATTATGGTGTGGATGTTATCTCCACTCTTATCTCCCTCAGTCTAACCTCCTGTGCGTATATCATCCTCGTGGCTCCTTTCATGCCTATCTAACTTTCTCCTCTTTGCTGACAGGACTGATAGAAAGCAGTGATCCACACAAACCTGTAACAACCTCTGAGTTTGCTCCTCTGATCCTCAGGTCATGTTTGCCATCTCTGAAGCTGGTTTTCTACTGATAAATGCTGCTTATCAGATGGACAGTTACTGTCAAGCAGTCTGTCAGTTTAAAATATGATATACTATAACATATGGCAATCTGAGATCACTCTAATCATGTACCCTGCAGGACTTACAGTCAAATTGAGGATCTCCTTCTGAAAGAATCCCATGAAAAATGGAAATGGTTTAGAAGAGTTGGTGCACACAGGAAGAAAATTGCATGAAAATACTCTTAAGAGGGTCTAGTTAAGCGTACCTCTGGAAATGTCGATACTTTGTTCACATCTCTTTGGCACAGACACATCCAGATATTTCCACTGAACGTTTTGTTTGTTGTCTGATTGAAATGCTAAAAATGGACAACTGCTATCTTCTACCTAAATATATCTTGAATGCGTAGTGAATTCCCAAGTTCTCCCATCAAATGTTGACCTTAGACTTCCTCCTTGGTGCAGCCTCTCAGGGAAACATCTGTGATAAGCACAATAAAACAACACAGCAGAGATAAAGTGAGTTTGTCAAATTCAGCTGAATGGGTTATCTCCGCAGAAAAACAAAGAGAGAAATTGTTTGCTTTTTCTTGTTGAACTTCAAGATTACACTGAGCACAGATCGAGTTACATAAAAGTTAGTTTGATTTATGTTGGTACAAGAATACATGATTTTGTAAAATATTGCTTATGGAAAAAAAATCCTTAACTAATTTTTATTAGCCTGTTTTGGAAATGGAAAAATACAAAAAACAAAAACAGTATAATCAGCAGCTGAAGAAAGAGATCAACTACTCACATCCTTTCCATAACCTGTCATTTTTACATTAAAATTCTGCTTTTACATTGGGTTATATATGTATGTATAACACAAACCAAACTGAATAGGATAGAATAAAATGAATGTTTGTTGCCATTTGTACTGTTTCAGGGCAGCACAAGTGCATTGGAATTTTTGTGCATTTCTCTCTGAGTCAGCTTTTAGATAAGATAAAAGTATTTACAAAATCAGTCGGCAATGTAAAAGAGAAATGAAAACAGAATGTAGAAGACAATAAAGAAAAATGAATAAGATGAGGCAACACCTAAGTACAAGTAACATAAACTGTACAGATGCTATTTACTCGTAGTGTGTGATCCTTTGGTATCAATCCAATACCAAGTAAATACAGGGCCAGTATCACAGATGTCAATACAGATAGTTTTTACATGGAAAAACAGTTTGTCAGAATTGATCAAAATAACACACAACTACGAAAACTACTGTTTCTGTTCATCAATGAAAGTTTTTTTTTTTTCAATCAGAAAATTATCATGTACTTTAATTTTTCCCTGCTTTGTTGTAAAACATTATATTTGAATATTTATGGAAACAAGCAATTAATTTATATTAGCATTTAAGGTGTAATTTTGATAACACAGCTTGCACATACTGGCAGATGAACCATTACAGAAACATAAAAGAAAAAAAATAAAAATAAAATCAGCAATATACTAATAATATAGAGCAGCAGTGCAAAAAAACTTGCGCTGGATGGTGGTTTAAGACATTTGTTAAGCAAAATACTACATATTTAGCAGAGTGCTCAAAAGAAAAGTGAGTGAGAGGAGCACACTCAGAAGAGAAATAGAAACTTAGAAGTATTGATCTCCTCACATAAGTATTGACCGATACTGATACCAATATTGGTAATGAATTATTGATATTTTGGATCAATCCACCCACCTCTTCTATACACTATATCAAAGCAAGTTAATAATACAAAAGGTAGCAACATAAAAAAAACAAACCACAACATACAAGAAATAAAATCTAAATATGTTGACTTATCCCTCAAACTCTTTATATGTAACTCACATACAGTACAGTACAAATGAAACAAAAGAAAGATAAACAATAACACAAGGATGTAAAACTTTAACACAAAACTTGACTCAGACTGCTACACTAAGTCTGAATCAAGTTTTGTGCATGCTTTTCTATCTGTGCTACGTTTCACACAAGAAGCTCCATCTTGGACTCCCATACAAAGTCCCTATGGCTCAATTCTTCATGTTTTTCCTTTTTACTTTATTCAGTTGACAGTATTAGCTTTAGACATAAGAGGTGCATAGAGTTAATTTTAAATAAGACCAGTATTAATATGACATACTGTAACTTTGGGGTCAGTCAACAGCCATATTAACATTTAGCCCCAGTTCAGTACTAGTAGTGCCTTTGACGATATTTTTGTTTTGTTTACAGAGGCAGGGTGGAGGGGTGGCAGTGGGCCCACACACCCAGTTTCCCAGCGTGGTTCACCCTCAGCAGCAATGCTACCCATCACAGCCCCTTTACATCCAGGACATCCCCCTGCAGGAGGTTCCCAACGGTCACGACCTGTGCCCTACAGGTGAGAAACAGACTCCAACATGGCATCACAGCACCTGTCAGTGTTCACCTCTACTGTCTATGAGAGTTAAATCTGGAGGTGTCAGATGCTTTTGTATGATTTATTTTGAAGTTTTCTGAATAAGATGCTTTTGTAGCTCATAATGTTACTGCTCTGGAAAAACTGACTTGTGAACAAACAACTTAGAGCAAACAAAAGACCTTGTGTAAACCGGAATGTTAAATGAGCAATCAGTCACACTCCAGCATTCACGTCTGCAATCTTGACGCCCATAAATTATCCTCCCTAATTCAGACACAAACAGTCTCAGCTTGGCCTGTTGTTCAGTGTCTGCTGCTTGCTTCATGATGTTGATGCAGACCCTGAGGGCAATGCCTTTACCAGATACCTCCTCTGCCCTTCTTTTGCTCTTTCCCTCAATTGTTTCTCCTTTTACTCCTGCTGACAAATAAACGGCCCACAATTTTCTCTTTTTTTTCTTCTCTTCTCCACTTTCTTTTTCCAAACGAGTGTTATTTTAAACTACATTCCATTCAGAGCATTTGCCTGTGTTTGACTTCAGCCACCTTTCGTTCTGAAAAACGTGATTGATGCTGGGGGACTGGGACGCACGCCACAGGAGTAGGGTAGGGGTGCTACAGGGGCACAAGCTTTCCTCCGTCACCTCCCTGAGCTGGATGCAAGGGGCAAGACGGGGCCAAAGGGCGGCCATCCTTTTCCCAAGCCCCTGGTTTGGTCTCTGGGGAGGTGGGAGGGGGGGTTGAGTGTGCATATGTGTGAGTGTGTGTGTGACAGAGAAGGAGTTGAGATTTGATGGGATTTGCTGATGTTTGTTGCCAGAGACACACTCCTTTTGAGAACTGACGTCCCTGCTCCCAGCGCTAAACCATTGACATAAACATTGGGGAGTGGAAAAAAGTGGTCGAGCACTGACCTTTTTTTTTTTCCCTCTGTGTGTGTTGTGTGTGTGTTGTGTGTCTATGTGTCTGTGTGTCTGTGTGCACGCCTCAGCCCTACACTATGCAGAACACAGGTCTTGGAGCCTCTGAATCACCTGGTCTTACAGTCATTCAGCTCTTGCTGGAGGTGTTGGACATGCTGTAGATGAAGTTCTATCAGCGCATAGTGATATGAGTCAATGTTAACCTCAAACTTGTCTCATGACCCCTGACACGGTCTCTACTCCCTGCAGCCGTTACTTTTACTCATTTCTTCTTAACTGTTCACTGGCTTCTTAGAATAGAACATTCTTAGAATATTTTCACTTGCTGTTTCAGAACCCTGAAGTTTAACTCTTAATCCAAATGGGTAATTTTTCTCTTTTATTCTTGAAGTTAATGAAATAGCTCTCTTGAAATTTGTTCTTGAACCTCAGACTTACGAATCCAATCATTAACAACCCATTGACTTTGACTGAGAGAAATTGTGATGATGCTTTTGTCATGTTATTTAAAGATGAAACAATGCTTGTCAAACAAAATGAGTGTTGAAATAAAAGGGCTTTCCCCCATCAGACACAAACATCTATCAGAATAATATTTCTGTTATGTATCATGAATACATACACTGTATAATAGGTGCAGGCACATGCACACTGTTTACATCCTCTGTGATAAATGATAAAAACCTGTTCCCTTCACAATATGTTGAGACATTCAGCTAGTATCATGCAGCTTTAAATGGCTGTGGTTATTTTCATTAAAAAAATACAATGTGTTAGGATTTTGATACCTTATAAACCTAATTTAAGCTTCCAATTTATTAGAGAAATAATGGCACAGTGATGTATTCTGCCTCTTTACCCCCTGAATCAACAATCTTTTGAGAGGGTGTTGGAACATGACTCTTCCCTTTTTTATTTCAAATCCACATTTTAACACTGAAACTCACTTGGTGCTCACTGTCCAAAAACATTTTTGAATTTGAATTGAATTGAATTCTGCCCGCTGAAGAGCCTTGCCCCTCTCTTGCCACCCTAATGTAATGTTTTTAAAAACATCAAACAAATCACTAGTATACTCAGAAGCACTCCAGAGCATTTAAATGGAAGATTGATTGGAATTTGTTAAATATAGTGATTATCTTTGGCCCCTAAAAGTGACCGTGAGGGGAACAGACTCAAGTGGATTGCAGCGACCACTTCAGCTGGAGGACTCACACAAACTGTTGTGATTCGTGTTTGTTTTGAAAGATGAATGGACATCAGATTCTTCTTTTAACTCTACTTTGTTCAAGACAATTTTATTTGACACAACGCAACAAGGTAATGTGTCAACCGACAGATATGTAGCGCTGTTGTGTGAAATGTGGCTGAAGCAAAATTTGTACCGCAGTTTAGGAGCCACCTACATTCAGCTTAGCCTCTCACAGCCTGGTGCACTGAGACATGTCTGTAATGTGTAACATTAGTGATTCCTGGTTGTGTCTTACCAGTACTCACCTACCAACTCCAACCTCACCAAGAGGAGCAAACGTAACCTGGCTCTTCATTTTATTGATGGACTTTTAGGTTCAAACCAGCCACTGCAGTACAACTGCTGCAGCAGCAGTGACAGGAATCTACACATTTGTAAACAGCTTAGCCCCGTTTCAGCCTTTAGCTTGTGTTTTATCCTTTAGCCTCTATTTTAGCCTTTAGTTCCTATTCTAGCCTTCAGCCTGTGCTCTATCACTCTCCTTTTTTAGATTTCTTTTGTATCTTGTCTGTCAAGCAGTCCAGCTCCTCTTTCTCTCTTCTTACTGCTAAACTTCAGTGTTGTTTAGTAATGTGCGTATCGGTACGGAAATATCGATTCTACCGATACCAGGTCTTTATTCTTTAGCATTCTCAAATCAAAATGCCTGTAATTTGGAAACTTTTCCAAAGAACAAGAGAAAGAATTACAAGGTTTTGATATATTTTAAAGAGCAATTAGGCTAAAAAAGCCATGATAGACTTAAAAAAAATCTGGAAAAAATGGAAAAATAGCATTTTATCTTTATATAACATGATCATTTACACTACTCTAATTGGTACAGTCAGTATCAGATCAGTATCACCTACACCAGCCTCAATTTTACTCAGTATGTTATCGGTAAGAAAATCAGCCGTATCAAACATCACTAGTGTCGTCATAGAGACTTTGACTTCCTGTGAATCTGGTCCAGTCCAACTCATTCTAGGAATTAGCACCAAGAAACAACCTATTTTGACACTAATAATCTCACTTTGGTAGGAAGATTATGATCAGGTATATATCTAGAGGTGAGACGTTTTCAAGCTCCTTCAGAAAGTCCTCACTGTCCCTTTATGATGTAGCAGAAATGATGGTGAGGTAAAAACATCAGTTTAGTACTGAGGATCTTGGCCTTCCATCCTCAAGATCAGTGTGCAGCTCTCTCTGGGATCAGTGAAAGCTTTTTTTTCATGTCTTATTTTATAATGCTACACAATGAAATCAGAGAGTATCATTTCTGTCAAACAGTGAAAACAGCCAGTCCAACATCAAGTGCTTAGGGGTATGTGATTCATCTTTACTCGTTTTCAGTTAGCGCTGATTGTGATTTGAATCACCTCCTGAAGGGCATTATTTGTCTGTTTAAATGTTAAATACTTTCCTGTGGTTAACAGCCTGTTGTTGTCTGTCCACCCTGAGAGGATGAAGCACATCAATATACTTTGACACTTCACAAGGTTCTTTTATTCAAACACATAAATCTACTTTCAATCCGACAAACTTGTTGATATTTTTATTCAGTTTTTATTGCTGAAGAATGGCATTCAGTTTTGCAAAAGCCACTTCTCACAGAATAAATTGTCTGTTGTTAAATGAGATGTTCTGGTGTGAGAAAGAGCGAGAAAGAGAGAGAGAGAGAACAGAGCAGATGTGAGGCGGAGATGTTGGATGTTAAAGGCTCATCGCATGTTTGGCCCTGAGCCCAATGTCACACACATTGCTTCCTGACAACAGCCATGCCATGGTGATGTTTACACTAACCCAGCTCTACTCCTCACTATCCAGCACTCACACCACAGGGCCTGTAAACTCCCAGGGTGGAAATTTACTATGTGAGCGTGTGGGTGTTTACATGTGTGTGTGTGTGAGGAGGAAAAAAAAAAAAGTGAGTGTATACTTCTCTTGAGGCTTATTTATATCCAGGTAGATATCACGCATGCACACACACACACACACGCACACACACACACACATACACACTCCGCTTACATCCTGCAGTGATTCTTACTCCACATGTTCATTCATTAAATTCACACCTAGCACTCTGGTGTGCATTGTGCTTCTGCATCCTTCTATTCAGTAAAACAGGTACTCACACACAAACACACACACGCACCCTCCATTATTTCACTGTATATTCGAACATGCCCTCCCAATCGGCACACACAGACACAGCTGTGATCTGGCACTCAGGGACCACTGGCCTGTTTTATTTGATGTGATTTGACAGCTGGACAGTAAGACGGGGAGGGGGACACAGTGGAAAGCAAAGGAGAGTGGGCGGGATACAGTTTAAGGAGAGACGGAGGATAAGGAGAGGGATAAGTCACAGGGCTAGAACTGGTGGGAGGAGAGGAGAGAGAGGGAGCAGTGGAGGAGGATCTAAATGTTGAGCCTTGAGGGGGGGAGGCGGGAGGGCTTCGCCTCTGATGAGGGGCACGTCCTCACGGGCGCAGGCCCATTTTTTATTTCTAAAAGTAAACAGGCAGCCTGCGGGGGTCTGGGGGGTTATGGGAAAGGAGGAAACAGTGATGCTAATCAGACTGTTGCACACTTCCCCCTCCAACAATAAAACAAAACAAGAGTGGAAACACGGAAAAGCGACAGACAACTGGGGAGGAACTGACTACACAACAGCCGTGGACCCAGATTTGAACTGCACAATGTGATTATCCTTCTGAAGCAAGTTGTGTTGGCCAATAGACAGAGGAAAGAGGCAATATGTTCTGCATGGTCACAGTTTGTGAAGTATTTTTAGAAATCAGAATGATTTGAGTTTCCACATAAAGCTGCTGGGAAATGGCTGCATTGTGTATTGAAATTGGGCATTTAGAGTCACTCTGGAATTTCCATCCCAGAACTCTAAGTGCCTCTTTGTCAGACTAATCAATATCAAAGGATGATTCTTACTGAACACCTCTTTCATTGTTGACAGATTTATTGGAGTATTCCCCTAAATTAGTATTTCCCTTACTTGAAGCCAGTGGTGGTGAAGGTTCAGCCTCTTACTTTCCTGTGAACATTTAAAAAGATGCTCTGCTCTAAAGCTTCAGCCAAACACCAGGTTTTAAACTTCCCCTTCCCGGAGTTCTACAAGTTTTACTTCTAGGAAGTGTTGGTGTGGTAAGTTCCTCTTGATAGCGCAGTGACTAATTACAAACCACTTCAGTCAAAGAACATGGAGTTCTGTAACTTCATGCAATCACTGACGGGTGGTGATGCAACAGCTGCCAGCTCATCAGGAAAGGTGGTGCGTTAATGAATCCTAAGTGAGGCCTCCTATTGTTTTAATGTTTATATCATGGGCTTAGCAATATCCACAGACTGTTAACTACAATGAGTGTACCATCTAATGGGAAAAGTCAACACCTCTTACTGTGTCCCGTAAAGTGTGTTCCAAGGATTCAGTTATTTTTATAAGAAATCACAAACATGAAGATTTCAAATTCAGAAATATACATAAACATACACAGGTATATTTTTATAGATGCTGCAGAGTGTTACAGGGGTGTATTACTTTAGTGAAATGTTAGAGTTTGGAGAGTATGTGGCAGATTTGAGTGTTTCCCTTCGCTTCTGCGGCCCATAAATATCCTGAAACTCTAGATTGATGTATTTTCCCTTCAGCTCGGAGTAAAGCTTTATCTGAGAACACGGTGCTAACAGCGAGGAGGGAGGGCACGATGAGAGGAGGGAGGTCTGGGAAGCAAAGAGACTCAGAGGGGGGTGGGGATAATTGAATTATCTGCACAATGGAGTGATGGGGGGCACGTGGTGCCGCTAATGGAGGAAGAGATGTCCTTTTTAGCGAAGCTAATTGTTGAGAAAGAGCTGAGCCTTTGTTCAGGGAGGCCCTGCTACTTTCCCGGTGCACTTACATGCTCACAACTGTGTAGGGTGCACACACACACACACACACCATGCACTCACTGACACTGCTGACACACATATTGGCATGCACACAGACAGACATGCTGAAGCTCATAGATGAGACTTTGGAATGTAAGGAACAAGAGAAAGATGTAAATTTACATAGAGCACAGTACATACACATATACGCATGCACACGCGCACACACACACACACACACACACACACACAGCACTACAGCACTCCTGTCCCAGCTAACCCTCTGATCTCAGCGGGTGTGCATCCAGCCTTTGGCACCATCAGACAGCATCCAGCACAGATAGAGCTGAGACTGAGCTGCCAGACAGAGACCACAAGGACCCCACTGTTTTACTGTTTTACTGTCTGCTCCCTCTCTCTTTCTGTGTGTGTGTGTGTGTGTGTGTGACCATCCATCTATGAGTGTGCTTGCGTGTCTGTAAATGACTGTCTGATTGATTACTTGCTAAAGGCTGTCTGTTCACACGACATACCAAACTCATTAGGCCTGATCCATTATCTGAAATGTTCCATACTTGATTCTGTCGTATTGAAGTCCTCGTTTCAGATTTAATCTTCCAAACATATGAATTCTTCAACAACCCAAACTCTTTTGCGACAAGCTGCAAGGGAAGCAAAATGAGAGAGAAAATATCTCCTGACAGCTGTACGGAGTTGCTCTAAATTGTATAACCTTTCAGTTAACTCTGTGAAAAGTAGCAGGTGCAACGGTTACATCTCAGGATTATAGGCATGCACAAAACACAGATGTGCCAGTGAGAGGCTGACAGTAAGCAGGGGGGGAGAAAAAAAGAGCTGTATTAGCTGAAAGGGAATAAGTGAAGCTAGCTAACTGTCAAAACCATCGTAACAGCATGTGCCAGGTGAAGATTTGTTTGATGTGTACCGTGTCCTGAAGTTCTGTGGCGTACACTGACTGCTCCTTTCATGCAGCATTAAAAGTCCTACTAACTATGAAATGACACTTTTTTCCATTATACTGTTTTTATTTGTTTATTATTTATTTATTCTTTTAGAAAAAACAAAGATAGAAATATAGACATTAAAAACGAGCAGGACAGTCAGAGTGAGGAATGTGTGGCACTAGCATATTCATCTGTTGTGTTTAAGTTATTACCACAGAGTTTTGGCTATCATTTAAGGAGTACAATCATATTTTTATGTTTGTTGAAAAATAAAAATTACATAAAATGCTGCTGTTTGTCACTATTGTATGTAAATGGGCTTTAATTATGGATAGAAGATGTCAAAATATGCAGCATGAAGCTGTTGTTTACCTCTGTTGCTGTGCCGCCCAATATCAATCAACATCAGTATTTGTTTGATAAAAACTTTTTAAAGCTTTTTTCTTTAGAAAGGTCATGGTGGCACATGTGTTCGTAAAAAAAAGTTTATAAATTATGTTAATTATATGAGCAGGATTTTGTGGTGCATTGCTGTCTCTGGTCTGATCAGGTCCAATAATCTTGATAAAATCCTTTAGTGTGTGCTGGTCATTTTCAAATTGTGTGTGTGTGTGTGTGTGTGTGTGTGTGTGTGTGTGTGTGTGTGTGTGTGTTTAAGATTTAAGATAAGATAATCAGTTAAGATCCTCCTTATGTTTGTGATACAACCTGATTTCAGAATCTTATCAGATTTTTAAAAACGTAGTGTGAGCCAGCCCTTTAGCTTTATGCAAAATTTGACTCTGGTTATTCAATCTCAAATATATGGTGATATAACCAAATGGTGTGTTCTTAGCAGTGGGATTTTTATGTGACTTGTTATGCATTTTTTCCAACATGTGCCTTTTAAAAATCTGTCTTCAGGGCTATTGTACAGCAGGCTGTTCCAGGGTGATAGAAATGTTCATTGCTTGCTTTTGACAAAGGAATCAGTAACATTATGTTCCAAGATTCAAGAACAGAACTGTTTTCAGATGTTTCCTGGCAACAGGAACACAGAGCAACAAGGATTTTTGCCACTAATATTTGTGTTGTTTATATTTTGCAAACTGCTTCTTCTCTCCATGTTTGCCTTTTTTAAATTTCTGTGTGTAGTTCTGCTTTTCATAAAAAAAAGTAATGTAGAGATAGAATGTGAATGATTTTTCTGCTTCCAAAATGGATGCAGAAACAGAAGGAAAGACAAAATGAAATAGGCTACTGTGACGCCAAGCCAGATATTAGTCAGCAACACCACTAAAGCTCTAATGGCTGCCCTCAGGCACAAAAGGACCTGGGCTGTCCTTTTAAGAACAGATACCAGGGAGTTCATTAACAGAAAACAAAGAGGTTCAGTCAGAGAGTGAGAGACACAGAGAGAGACTGACTGAGTGACTGAGACCAAGTGAGATGTACTGTTTGCCCCCCCATCCATTCTTATCCTCCATCACCCCCCCACCATCTACTTTGCCCCTGGTCTGGCCGCTCCTCTCACCACAGATCCCACCAGCACTCTTCCCAGACGAGGCTCCTATCAGGGCCAGTGAAACCTGATCCAGGCCTGCTAATGGAGCCTGTGAAGTACCATCAGTTTAAAAATCCATGTGTGATCAATATCCCTGGCTCCCCAGCCTCCATATGCATTGGGTATATACAGAAGTATCACAGTGACGCATATGTAGGTAAAGGTTTCATGTCCCTGCCTAACAATGTTCCTTATGAGGTTAAATATAGAAATAAATGGGATGATTGCTTGTAGAAGGTTTCTTAGTGGCGACAGTTTGCTCTCTTTTGTTAAAAACAGTTGGGTCCAATGGAAATAGTGTTTGAATTTTTATCATAATCTGTTATTTCTCTTTCTGTTGCCATGGAAGGTGTTCTGTAATAGAAGCAGTGTGTTCACGGTGGAGCCTCTCCTGCTAAAAATGGCTGATCAGTGTCTCGTCTTTCTTTCCAGTGGAAGAATGAATTCTTGAGTTGGTTTCTGTGAAAGCACGATAATTGTTCCTGATTGAAGTTGCCTTACACAGACAAAAAGAGAAAAGTATGACAGTAGGTATTATTTGTTGTTACACTGACTTTTCATTGATGAGTGACGATCAGAAACCCACTCTGACTGTGTCTGATTTGGTTTACTGCACAAAAAGACTGAAACTATCAATGCATGATTACACTTTCATCTAAACCCATAATAGAGCACCTTTACATGCAAACACATACGACTTCACAGATACCTGATACAGCTGTGTTAAGGAACAAGAAGACAGGGCTGGTTTTTATTGATCTGCACAAGGTGAACAGGAAATACTCCGAGGTGTTTATGAGGGTGAGTTACAAGTTATGAGGAAGCCTGGAACACTGACAACCAGACTCTCCTTAAAGCTCGTGGTCCTCTCCATATGTAGTATCTGCTTTGGGTAAACCCAATTTCAGCTTTCCTTTTTTTTCTACGAAAGAGGATACAGGTCACCGGCAAATAAATAGATAAATTAATAAATGAAAACAACGTCAGATTGATTGTTTTATCCTAAGTAGAAGTTTGAAGTCTGTGTTTGAATTCAGAATTCTATGTAATCTCAAAATTCTACATTTGAACTCAGATTTCTGCATTTAATCTAAAAATTCTGACTTTGATCTCAAAATTCTGTCTTTGATCTCCGATTTCTGCATTTAATATAAGAATTCTGCTTTTGACCTCAAAATTTTGCCTTTTATCTTAGAATTTACTTAATTTACTATCAAACATTTCTGACTTTGATCTCAGATTTGAGATATTAATCTCAGGATTCGGACATTAAACTCAGGATTTACACTTCAAACTTTTAAGTCTGACTCCAGTCTCAGAATTCTGGCATTAAACTCAAGATTAACACTTTTAACTCAGAATTTCAACTTTAATGTCAGACATTGGACATTAAATTCAAGGTTAACACTTTAAACTTAGAAAATTGACCTTCTCCCTGAAATCCGTCCTTTACTCAGAATTCATTACTCAGTCATAACTCGGACTTAAAACTCAGAGTTTTTACTTTTTTGTCAGGAATATTTACAATATGGGACTTTTATTTTTTTTTAATAAGCAGTGACCCTTATAGACTCCCATACTTTTAGTCACAAAAAGGGTAAAAATGTTCCCATTAAGACTAATATTGAGCCAAATATGGCCAATCAGTACTGTTCTTGAGCTTTGGTGATAACATCCTAAAACAGTATCTTTAGACATTTAATGGTGCAGTAGGTCTCCTGGTTGTAACTATGTCATTATTTGTCATAAATAACAGCACAGTAGTGATGGTGATTAAACTGTAAACAGTTGTATTGGTCTTGTAATGTGGTTTCCATGATCACAGTTCTTTCTCAGGCTACTCAGCAGCCCTCACATCTCTAGAGTGTTCCTCATCTCCATCCCTGGAAAACGCCAGCAATTTGCGGGAACATGTGGATTCCCAAATACGTCTGATGACGCGCGGGGGTCTTAGTGTAAGTAGTTTCTCACAGTGACACCAGGGAGGTAGTAGTGGTGTGTGTGCGTGTGTGCGTGTGTGTGTGTTGGGTGTGTGGGGGCATTGTAATTGAATTGTGAATCAACTGGCAAGTCAGCCCCAAACACCGCCCCCTTCAGCTGTCGTCGCGCTCCGGCTCTGTAAATGCAACGCCCATAGGCAGAGAATGAGGGGAAGGAGTGAGTGAGTGTGTGAGGGAGTAAGAAAGAACGAGGAAAAGAGGGAGTGTGTGTACATGTACCGGAGAAGAAGAGAGAGAAAGAGAGAGTGACAAGTTAGGGCTTAGAGGAACAGAATTGTGATTTTTGGTGAGAGAGGAGAGGCAGAAAAAAAAGCAGAGACCGGTGCGCCAGAGGAGGAGATTCTCGCTTATTTGGTCTTTTTTGGAGCTGTTAGAATAAAAGAAGGACGCGGCGTTATTAAGTCAGGCTGATCCAATGATCATGACGGCAGCTGTCGATATGAAACC
The DNA here is from genome assembly GCA_008086565.1 of Thalassoma bifasciatum. Taxonomy (NCBI): domain Eukaryota; kingdom Metazoa; phylum Chordata; class Actinopteri; order Labriformes; family Labridae; genus Thalassoma; species Thalassoma bifasciatum. The sequence continues at coordinate 108,551 of RPOG01000781.1, read as the reverse complement.
GACGTTAACAATCATAAAGGCTGAAAAGATGGACGGTGAGTAATCCAACTCTTCTGACAGCTAACACGCGGCTTACATTACTCCTCAGTCTTACCTTCTAACCAAGCAGCTGCTGGCACATTACGCTGATGGTAACCTCAGCTGTATCTTTCGTCATGAGATGCGTTTAGAGGGACACAGCGTCTCAAACGTGTTAGGACGGTGTTGGTTTCTCAACATTGGACAACACGCAACACTTAAACAAAAAAATGTAGTCACGCCGGAGGCTGTATGTTTCAGGGTTTTCACAGTGTTTCATACCCCATGAATGAATCACACTCTTACATTATGATAACAATGTAGTACAAGTAATGTAGATCATAAATGAGTAGAATTAACACTGATATATTCTAGATTTTTCTCACAGAAGTGGTCATAGGAGACTAAAAGTGGAATAAATTGACTGGAAACTGCACATTTTTTGACATTTTAACCGCTTTAATGTTCACACATTTATCTAAACTGCTGTAATGTAGTATGTTTTACTGTAAATTAACTGCTTTCCCTATCGCCTCCATACTAAATGTCACATAAGTTGTGGATGTGTTGCTCAAGTTGACAAGTCCTTGCAGTTTTGGTGTTGATCTGATAAAACCAACATGTATCTCTTTCGGCTTCGATCACTTAGAAATCTGTCCTCTTCACTCTTTCTCATCCAAGCACCCATCCCTGACCCCATATCCAGTGTCAGGGCACTCTCTACCAGGGCAGCATGGGAGACAGGCCATAGTGCCTAATCACTCCCCTCCCTACCAACCCTCCACTCTCCTCCACCTCCCTCCCTTTCTCCTTCTTCTTGTCTTCTCCCTCTAATGCAGTGGTTGAATCTGATTTTCCAGAGGCTAGGAGAGGCAGACTGAGGTGATGAATCTGCATTGCTGAGGCTTGCCTCTCTGACCCTGCTGCCTGGAACACTTGGCTTGCACCAGGGATAGTCCAGGGCATGCAGAGGGAAGCCCACAACTGTGAGCTGTGATTGTGTGGAGCTGTTAACCTCTGTTTGGTTTCACTTCTCATTTTCACACAGAGAGCTCTTACATATGGGGGCATGTTTGGGTGATTTGCATTTAGCGGCTTTACATGAACTAATCCCCCTGTGGTTTTGAAGCTCAGGTGGCATTAAGCCTGTTGGTAAAATAGCAAGCAGCATCGATGCATCATGGAAATTTGATACCAATTGCTAGTGTTGACCCGCTACTGTGACTCACCACAGTAACCACCTTCTCCCGCCGTCAATACCTGCAGAGCATAGATTCTCGCAAACACATCTCACTAACTCAGATACAAAGCGCTGACAGCTGCAGTTAAGTTGCCAAAGCGTAGTGCTATCTTGCAAAACCATTTCGCAACACTCGCTCCTGCTTACACTCACTTATGTGCTCTCGGGTCAAGTTGAGGCTGCCATGGTTGGGTTCACGACAGCGCACAAACACATATTTTCATTTTGTATATCTAACAGAGATACATAATGTGTTCTATGCTTCTATGATACAGCTGCTCTACAAACATTCAATGCTGTTCCTCAAAAGCTGCAACAGTTATCATCTATGTTGCAGACATGTAACAGCCAATTCCAGGCTCTTTGCTTGCAACTTTCTGAAAGACATACATGCTTTGAACAAATGGGTATTTCTGATGTTTTGCATAGCTAAAAAAACAGTTCTCAGCTCAGTTCAAACTTCATATGCTCACTTCTCTTCCTCTCTCTTGTCAAACACCCGCATGCCCATACTGTACATACAAACCCTACCAACAAGCTGAAGAGGCTTCTATCCCACCTTACTCTAGTGTTTGTTTTCTTTTGTGACAGAGGTACAGCCAGTATCAACTTACTCAAGGCTCGTCTTCCCTCTTTTTAGTAGAAGTAATTCCTTTTAAAGTGCTTACACACTGCCAGGGTCAGAGGTGTACCCAAACAAGGCATCTAATGTTCCAGCACATTTATTTCACTGTAACTCAGATCATGAGGGCTCATTATTAAGTGCATCATGTAACTATACAAAAGAGAACCATAGAGGAGAGAGGTGGGTGACAAGAGGGTACATGCACTCAAGTTTTTGTTTCTCTTTTGAGTCTTTTTTTTCATGGTGAGACTACAGGTGATCTTACTCATATTGTTTTGCAACATTTCAAGAAAGCTGTCAATCATTTACAGTGAATGAGACTGTTTTAGACTTGAGTGACTTCACCTTGTTTCTCTGCTCGTCAGGCCTTAGGGTCAGGGTTCAGTGACTGACAGGAATGTTTTTTTTGAGCATGCCCTGCTGGGTGGCATGCATGGAGGCATAGAAGGAGCATGAGTGGGAGGCTGACTTTTATCTGATCGAAACGCCGCCGTTTGTTGTAACTGGCAGGCTTGATGCTTCTGCTGAGAGCCCTTATAAGGCCTCTCGTTCCACGCCCGTCACATACAGAATGCACACAAGCACCCACAGGCTGCTGCCGCACAAATAACTCTCAGAAAGGTTTCACTGACTTTCTTTTCCAAAAGGTGCCTCCCATGTCGGGATGGTGTGGGGAGTTTTAGCTTGTGTTAGAACAGAGGGTGTTACATAAGCCTCAGGTTTTTGCTTCGGTGTGTTTGTGTCAGCACTCCTTCAGTAGCGCACTGTAATATATGCCAATGTTTGAGTGTGCGTGGCTGCCTGGCAGCTGTGCAAACACTGTTTGGGTGATCCAGGCTTCTCTTGATGTGGTCTGTCAATGAATGGGGCCAAACGGAGCACAGAGGCCCATTTTTTCATCTGTGTCAAACTAAAAGGTGGCGTGGTTTCCCAGATTAAGACAGATTAGCCAGTCCACTTATAAGTGCATTAAACTTCTGCCATTAGGTCGTATTGTCAAGGACATGTCTGTGCCTAGAGGGCAACAGATAGCGGCTTCCTCAATGGGCGTCCTTGTCGATAGACTGGGCGGACACTCGTTAGTTGCTGTGTGTGAGTTTCCACAATGACCTTGTCTTCTTTCTCTCCGTGAGCTGCTCATTGATGTCAGCATGTTACATCAATTAGGTTACTCCCCCCATTCAGAGTCAGTTTCATTCATTCCTCGTCATTCACCCGGCCTATCGTCTGCCATGTCGGTCACATAAACATAAAGCCGTCATATAACGTGGGTCTTATCTCAACGCCTCTCTGGTGACTACATGCCTTAATCTGTGCTTATAAAGCTTAGTCATAAAGTAAGGCGTGTTAGCACCAGATACAGGAGTCTGTTGAATAGTAAACACATGGCGGGTGAAGGATACAAAGGATTGTAATATGGAACGAATGAGCTGTCAGGTTGTGGTCATAATTATGATACTGTAAAGTCCTTATATGCCAATAAATGATGAGTAACATCCACTCAAAGGGATTGGAGTGCTTCTTATTGCAGCCAGTCAGCTCATATTACCAGCACTTAAAAGCTAACAACAAAAACAATGGAAAACTTGTTCTTGGTGTTTGGCAAATGAAGCATCAACAAACGTTTTTGTTAGACAAAACGCTTTTCAGTCACCCACTCACTCACTCTATTCCTTCTCCGGTGTTCCTCCCCCTCCTTTCCCTTTCTTCCACTGTTTTCGGTGTCTTTCTGTCGGCCACATGGGTTTCTCTCACAGCCCCTTGATGTGGTGCATGGTGAGTTCCTGGTGAGTGCACTCCATCCCATCCCCAGTCATTCCCTGTTTGTAATCCCTGAGTCATGGCAGTAGACGCCTGCTGCACCACACGCCACGGGCTGTCAGACTGTGCGTCTGCCTGGCTTGCATACAGGTTTCAGCCAACACATGTCTCCCTTCTTTCTGTACAATACCAGCCTGCCTGGGAACCTTTACAGGCTTGAAGCTGTCCCGAAATGGCTCTACAGTCACCCACGCATATCACCACCTTCCCGAGTGCTGAAAAACTTTCTGTGTCCACTTGTGCAGTTGCTTTTTCTGTTTTATCGCTCCAGATTTGAAGTCTGTGTTTCCCATAAAGGAATGGAAACCGGACTAGTTTAGAAACAGGCCTGCTTTAGGTATCAGTCGACTGTGCACAAAGGCAGCATGTCTGTCTCCAAGCAAATCAGTCAGCCTGCCCGACAAGGTCCTGTTGCTCATTATTTTTATTTTGTCCTAGAATTTCTTCCCCTGTTTTCTGTTTTGTCCCTTTTGTTCGGACAGCATATATTTTTGGACCCAATTGTGTGCTGCTTTCAGAGTTAAAGCCCATTTTTACTCCATTTTAAATACCAGAATGTCCGTTTCAAACACTGGTACCATCACTGCTTACATACCTCTATGCATTGTTTACATTGGCATTGCTGTTAACCAATACAAGGGATAGACGGATAACCGGCTTGGATCGATTATCAGCACCATTATTGGTATTATGGTGCGCGGTGGTATGAGCTTTTTCTGGTCAATAATCGGCCATGACAGATCATTTTAAAACTGGGTTATTGTAGCTCTCATGCAGGCTAGTGTTTACACAAAGACTTCAGTTATATAAATCAGTTTGGTCCAGCTCAATCCACTCAGGCAAATCCAAAGATGAGACTTTTTCAAGGTCACTTAGAAAGTCATCATGGTCCCTTTCATAAATATATGCCTAAAAGCATTTAAACTTAGTGAAGTGTTGGAGTTTTTAAGTATTCAAAATTTTGATTCCAGTATTTTCACTTTTACTGCAAATGGATATTGGCTCCTAATATCAATTATAAGCCTCCTTGACGACTAATAATTGGTGTCAGTTCTGAAAAAAACAGATCAGTCTACGCTAGCCAGAACATCCACTAGGGGCGTGGCCCAGAGTCAAAAGTTTACATTGCAAAAACTGAAATCTAAGCAAGTCATTATGTCTAATTTTTAGTAAAATCTCTCCTATTATTCTTGATACGAGCTACATTCCACTGATAAGTCCAGGAAAATGTCTTACTTCAAATTATTTTAAGAAATAAATGAGTTCTGAATTGCTTGTAACAGGTCAAAAAATTCTACCAGTAGTATAAGAAAAAAAGTTCCTTGTATTAAGACATCTTTCTAATTTCAAGTAACTTCTTGCACGAATTGTTCTTATCCCATTGGCAGATTTTTTTTTTTAATTGTTACAAGCAATTCAGACCCATTTTCGTCTTTAAAAAAATTAAAATAAGACATTTTATGACCTGGTCGGATGAATGAGGCTCAAGTCAAGAAAAATAATTCAATTTTACCACAAAGAAGACATAATGACTCGCCTAGATTTCAGTTTTTGCCGTGTATGACAACAACAAACTCAAAAACAAACATGGTGGCTGTGGGGGAGGTCTTGCTAATATGCCTTTTGTATAAAGACAAACATTTAGGCGGTGTTGTAGGTGGTGGTTGGTGAGGCCGTTGAATAGTTCTGTCATTGTTGTTTCTTCCTTGTGTCTCATCAGAGCTGTGTATCTGGTAGTAAAGGCAACAGTGACTGAGTAAAGGCTCAGTCGATATCTAGATCCATATTGACCATTGAGCATAAATGGGCTTTTAGATGAAACAATGGGGCAAAGCCATGGATTTGATATGTGACAGACCTTCAGGAGCAGAACTTTGTCGATTTAATTGGCTGAGTGGGATGAAGAAAAGAGAGTTTATCTAAGTGGCTGACGCTAGTCTCCATGTAGGAATCTCTGGAGTTAACAGAGAATCCTTCTTCTGGTCCCGGTGACGGTCAAACGTGAGGCACATGTTCTTGCAGCCATGGAAGTGGTGGAGGATTAGAACTTTGTATGTTTTGTCTACTTTTAGACTTCAGCTGAATTCCTGTGTATGTCTAGCTGGCTTCTCCTGAACTTTTCTCAACACATTAAATTATGTAACTGTGATGGGAGAGCTCTCCTGTTTTTACACAGCTGAGTGTGAGAACTTCACTCTTGCTCAGTGGTGTTTTAAATCTAGTTTTGATGGTTATAGAAAAGAATGTGGCTGTTCATAAGGGTCAAGTTTTTCTGCTTAATAAAATGTTTGTTTTATGTAAGATTGCTATGACAAATTTTGAGTCACTCAGCAGGAATTTTACAAGACTTGGTCATTGCTTTCATCACAACCAGTCACAATTTAAAACAAAAAAAGAAGAAAAAAGTGGCATGATGTCCTCAGAAGTCCAGTCATTCTCTGGTGAAATGAGTCACACCCTATCTGTATGTGCGTGTGTGTGTGTGCGTGTGAGAGAGTGTTTGTTCATTGGAATGAGCGAGTGTGAGATAAGAGAAGTGAAGGTAAGCTTGGGTTTTCACAACTAACATGATCTATGAGTATTTAAAATCACTTCTATCTCTTATTGCAAAACACCGAGCAGTTACTGCCCAGTTATCAAACTTCTCTGCACATCTCTTCATCAGCCGAGTCAGCCAAAACTGAGGGGCTTCAAATCATCAAGGGAAAAGGAGGAAAAAAACTCACAGATTCGTTTGAAATAAGATAAAGTGAGAGAAACTTGGCCAGATGTTTGATGTCTCATGCTTGCATTAGCTGCAGAGTCTCCACTGAGCTTAAAATAGAAGGAAAATTCATCATCTTGAGCTTGTTTCAGCACTTAGACCACAAGTCATTTTTGGTCACATTAGAGGAAAACAAGAAAGCTGTGAGAAGCGCATTAGTGATTGTAAAACAGAGGTGGAATGTGAGGCATGCAACATGAAAACACTGTGGTCTGGAGGGAATTTATTTATCAAGTATCCATCTGTCACCCATAGCTCGCCTTCAAACGAGCAACCAGCTCAATATACGTGTGATGTATAATTAGTCCCAGCCAGTGCATCATCGTATCATACAAAGAGTGGTCGACAGCAAACAATCTGAAAAATGTTTGTGAGTGCATGGCTGCGTGATGTCCCACATCATTTACTCTTATATCAGGAACCTGGTTGTGGAATGTATCAGTTTGGACTAAAAATGGAGCAGACCTTGTGTTTTGTGGACAAAATGCAACACAGAGAGTAAACTGTTTGTCAGATATGTCGTGTGTTTGGTTTAACACCTAAACAGTTCCCCCAGAGCATCCCCTGTCTGTTTACAGCCCGGGGCCTGGGAAGGCAGCTAGCTTGGGTACAGCGAGGGTAACACCACCTGCAGTCCACAGTACTGCAGGGAACGGTCCACTGTGTCCATCATGTAAAGATACACTTGGCCTGTTAGATAGAGATGGACTGTTCCATGTTTTACCTTTATGCAGATAACAGAAGGACCTTTGAGTCAGATCTCCCTTCAGTTTTTGAGTTTTTGGATTTGAGCTTTCGCCTAATGTTTTTCATGCCTCCTCAAAGCAATGGAGAACTAAAATGTTGTGCAACAGACTGATATGAAAAGTACATCACTGTTTCTCAACCTTTTATACTTCAGGCGTGCCCAAACACCCAGCCTCTACACACTGTTAAAGATCACAGAGCAAGAAAGCAGCACTCAAACAAGCAACACGGAGCCAAACTCTGCTGAAAATGTTTGTTCTCTTCCTCCCTCATTCTTCTGGACCAAACTCCTATCAGTCATTCTGCAAAAAGTATGCAAAGCATGTGTTAGTGATAGCTTGCATCATTTCAAACTCAGAGGTAATGTTGTACTGAGCACACAGACGTTGGAACAAACAGAAGACTTAATGCACTTTCACATCATGGGCTAATATGATTTCAGAGATGGAGAGAATGGAAGAAAGAAAGGCAGCAAAGGGGTATTAGTCCCACTTATACTCTGCTTCGGTAGCCGGTGTGTCTGTGGTAGTGATGATCTGGACAACTCTTGTTTCATGTACAAAGACAGATGTCAGCAGCAGTGGCAGCAGCAGCGGCAGCGGCCTGGTCTGTATGGCTGCTTTACACCACCACAGATTTGTGTTTGCAGAGGGCAGCCAGGAGCCAGTGGTGGAGGCCTAAGAATAAAACCTGTGTTTCAGCACTGTCACTTGTGATCCTGGGATACTCCTGGTTGAGTATTGTATTTCTTTTGGTTAACACCCCTCTTTTGCTCAGACAGCTTTGGTCTTGGTCTTCACTTTGGCTCAAAGCGAGCTTACACTTCCCTTCCTGCGTCTTTGCTTTAAGACAGAAATCCAAATAGTGGGAAGCTGAGTGGACAAGCAGCCCTCACAAAACCAGACTGCACCCCATCCTCCTCCTCTCTGTGCTGCAGTCCTCAACCACCACTTTATCACTCCTTGGCACTGAATGGGCCCCCTTCATGACGGCAGGGTTTATGACCCCAGCGTTCTCAGACCAGGGGTCCAGATACAGATCTCCATCAAAGGCTCTCTCAGATACCACTGTCACCTCTGGTCTGCTGTGGGCAGACTGGTCTGCCTTAAAGAGACGATTATAAGCCTTTGGCAAGAAGCCAAGACCTGGTCTCTCTCCCCCCCCTCCACCACGACCTGATATTTACCTGTATGCATGTTGGGATATTCTGGAAAGCTGTAAGGTCGAAGTGGCGGTTGTGAAATATTTGACCCTAACCTGAACCCACAACTCACCTCACTTCCCTCAGGAAGTGGCAACTTAGCCACAGGAAATTGACTGTTTTGCTGATTTAAGAGAAGCCCCCCCCCAAAAAAACATCAGGGCACAGAGAGGGGGTCATAAATTAGCGCTTGAAGATTCATATATACATATGATATTTCTCAGTTGCAAATCCTAGTTTTAGGTCACTGTGTAGATCATGCCATCCTTCTTTTATACAGGCGACTCTTTAATCCTCACACCAACACTCTCTTACTCTCTGGATAAACACTATGGAGCTATTTATAGTTGGATCACATGATAGAAAGCATATTGTCCCTCATTTGTTGGGTCTGGTTGCCTGCTCTGCCTGTATCATTGCATCATGCTGAGTGGAGGCGGCAGTCCAGGCTTTATGAATGAACTGAGACTCCGCCAGAGGCTGGGAGATGGCACCGAGCCCACTGTGATGTCACTCCAGAGACTAGAGGAAGAGAGGGAGCTTTATGAGACCTCCCATTCACTCTTCTGCCTCTCCTTTTTCTCTCCGTCTTTCTCTGCCCTCTCCTCCCCCAGACTCCACCGCTTCTCTTGTCCAGTTATGGGCTCATATTACAGGCTGGTGACTCATCCTCTCACCCCTCACCCACGCGAGATGCTCTCCTCCTCCCCAGCCCTACCCTGCCCTGCCCAGCCCTTTAGACTTTGGACCTAATCACAAAAATACCAATTTCACACCCACGCTCCATCGTACAGCCCAAAAAGCCTGCTGATTTACTTCATCTGTGTGTATTTTTACATGTGTGTGTCAGTTTAACAACCTAACAGAACGTTTTTTTCTGAGGTCGTGTTGGGGCTTGGCCACTGTAGCAGGGTAGCAGATATGAACACCACACTCAGCACCCTGCTCATTGCTCATACCATGTTAAGGGGAGTAGCTATTCAATACATTTTTACTGTACGTCATATCTCACCTTATCAGTGTTTCGAAGAACTGACAGACATCTGATGAAAAAACTGGTTTCATTTCACTCTCTCTCTCTCGCTCTCTCTCTCCATATGCTCTTTTTAGTCTGCTCCTTGTTAGTGAAATGTGAATGCCATAATGTTGCTTGTGATTTACACCCTCTCCCACATTTCGTGAGCTAAGTGGCTGGGACTCATTTTGTGGACGGACCCACATCATCTAATGTGGAAAGTGATGACTTGTGGATGCTTTAACTCTCAGTACATACTGACCATTCTCTATCTAATGGGACTCGCAGGCATTGAAATCCTATCAGGACTTCATCATTTACTAGAGATCGTCTAGATCCGAGCTCGCCTCTCTGGCTAATGGATGCACACTGTACATTAGCTCTGCCACAGATATCTTTTATATGGATCATTCACTATGGAGACTCATCTCTTATCGTTGCACTTTTAGTTCACGTGTTTTCCCTTCCTTCAGCCTTGTTGTGTCGTCGGTATGAAACTTGCATCATTCTGAAGAAAATTGTGTCTGTAACTTTCTTTCATTAAATAAATCTACTTCAGTCTAGGCCTGGGTAATTAATTGCAATATGCCCCACTGCAATATTCTAATCACAGACAGTGCAATATTTCTTCAAACTCAAATGTGTCAGAATACCAGACAGAGATTTTGCAGTAGATGTTTTCTGCCCCACACAAGTGTTAGTCAACCCTGCTCAACCAAAGAGACAAATTGCTGAAAAATACCTCTGCAAGACAAACAATCTAAGTGATGAAAAGTGGCAAAAACAGCAAGAAGTAACAATAAAGATAAATTCAAGGTAGCAGAAATGGTCAAGAAGTTACACAAATGGATGAAAAAGGGGGAAAAAATGGGAGAAAATTGGAAATGGTCTGAAAGTAGCAAACTTTCCAAAAGGCCTAGTGTTTTCAGAGACCCTGAATTTTGGGTTTTTGTTACCTGTACGCTGTAATCATCAACGTTTCATGAAAAAGAGCTTTGAATGACCACTCTATGTTAAAGGAGTCTATGTAATATCCAGGATTCATTTTCCAAAATGAGTAACTGATTATTATGAACTTTTAATGATCTTCTATTATATTCAAACAGAGATTCTTTGGTGTATTTTTTAATGAAAATCCTACACTGTTTAATGCAACTCGTTGTTCCAATGTATTAATATGAAGTTGCCTTAAAATTCTGTTTTCAGTCACAAAAATATTTTATTGCTTTAACACCAATAGAATTTTTCTTGATTGAATAAGATTATTTTCATCTACCCTTGTCCTGGTTTGATCGATTTAGACTTGTTAGTTAACCTAACTTCTTCAGGTAGCTTTTTATCATAATTAATCTATTTCAACTTCATAAAACCTTTTTAGTTCTGCAAACTTTTAGTAGTCATTTACTTTATCTACATTTGTTAGTTAACCTATCTTCAGGTTGTTGTTTTTAATGGCATTAATTCTATCTTAGTTGAACAACTACTCATTGTACAGCAGCCTATCATATTCACTGTGCGCTCTCCTCACTCATAGTGTTACTGTTAAGTTATACTTCACAAAGGCATTCTGGGTATTACTTGAAAGCTGTAGCTCCACTAAACAAATGGGAGGGGCTAAGGTTACTGCCAAGTTAATGTGCAATAATGATTTATTTGGACATAGAATTTCAAGTTGAAATATATTTTGCAGACAGCGCCGACTTATAGTTACCTGCTATCCAAAGTTCAGTAATCTTTTGTCATAATGACATAATTATATCCCAGAATAACAAATGTACAAAACCACATTTTACAGTGCACTTTCTTTTTGCTCATGTGTGTTTTTCTTAAACAAAGCGAGATGCAAGAAAACATTATCCTCTCCAAAAGAGCAATCAATATCAATGACATATGAGATGGGCAACCCAGAAATAATGGCCCAATGATAGCAATTAGCTTGCTTTTGCAAATTGTTCAGCCCTACTTTAGTCCATCTTCACATAATTGAGAAACTTGATGTGAAAACAAGATTTCAGACATTACAGTTCAGATTGCAGTTCAGTGGTTTACCCTGTAATCTTGGTTCACATACTGCATGTCTAGCTTCAGAGTTGCTAATGGTAGTTCTCCAGCATGTTGGTGTTGGGTGTCTTTGATGAAGAATTTAGTGCTAAAGTGTTTCACAGTCTGTGTGGGCAAGTAGAGGCTCTTGCAGGGTTTGATAAAAGCCGTAGAGAGGGAGGGGGTGTAAACGGTTCGAAAGTGCAGACAAACCCAACATGATCCAGCTTAAATAAACTGCCACATTTGGCCCTGGTATTCACTTCAAAGCGTAGACTGTCTGAGCCCCGGTCTCATCTCAGTTTGCAACTCCTTTCAACACAAACGGTTTTGCACTCTCAACTCAGCTTAAAAGATAGAAATTATCCAAGTAGATGCAAAGATAACCTTACTGATAGAGCATAGCAAGTTTAAGTCTTGAAGTGAAAGGTTTAAATAGATGTTTGAATGGTGTCAGACAAAGTTTAACTAAGGTCCTCTGTTCTCAACTCTTGGATCCTGATTTTCCTTTTCCAGTGTGACGGAGAGCAATATATTATTACATGCCTAATTAAATCACATGTAGAAGCAAAGAGCTCTTGTCTGTCCTCTATCTGTGGTATGTTTTTGTCTTCAGAGAGAGAAAATAGAGGGAAAAAATAGCCAAAGACCGAAGAAAGACACTGGGAGGCCTAATTTTAAAAACAGCCAGACAGACATTGGTTACATGGGCGAAGGAGGGACAGCTGCTGTGCATTCCAGGCGAGGTCGAGACGTCAGTGAGTGGTGAAAACAAGCATGAACTGTATGTTGCCCCAGTGTACTGCTGGCAGATAAAACCACCAGCCAGTGGAGATGCCAGAACATCTGGGTTGGACCAATGGTGGTGTTGTAAGAGGAGTGACACAGTTTTTCTTAATCTCAAATCTGCCTACGAGCTAAGCCTCTTGTATCCATTTTTTAACCACTTGAATTGGTGTACAGCTAAGACAGACCAGAGGACCATGATGCAAAATTATAGACCTCATTGAACTTTTGATTTAGTATGGAATTCTATCCTCTGAAGACCTGAGATGCCCTGGAAAAAAAAAAAGAAGAAGAAAAAAAGTCTTTATGCAAGTATTCTTCCAAGACAGGATCGCTCTGAAATGTCAGACTCTGAATGACCATGATATATGATTGTCTTTGTTGTGTAAATGAGTGTCAGCTCTTTGCACATTGAAGGATAAAGGCACAGTACTTTATCAGAACTCGATGAAGCCTATTTACATGTCATTTTTAAGTCTTACACAATGGTTTTTAGCAGCCTTTTCTTTGGTGGCCCCGGGGTCTTTTCCCTCTCTCCTCATCGTCTCCCCTGCTTTTACCCCTTTTATCCCATACTTCTGCAGCCTGGTCAAACTAATTAGATGAGTGCGAGTCATCAGGCGCTGTTTAAAGCCATCAAAGGGAGCTCTGTTCCGCATTGGGTGCCCACTGGCTGTGAGCAGAGAACAGTAGGCCCAGTGTGGGACTTAGACCCTCGAGACAGCCCACCCCTGACTCTCCTAGTCACTCGCCGGCAGCCAGTCACGGTGACATCATCACCCCATTCCTTGACTTCTGACCTCTGGGGATGTTTGACCCCATGCTTGGTGCATTGACAGTAGGTCCACTGTGTCAGGGCAGCATGGTTAGAGAGTTAGAGGGGGTCACGGTGTCGCTGATGGCCACCAGACGATACTCTCCCACCCATGATGTGGCTGTTGAAGAAAGGCTTGATTTTTAGATTTTTAATATAAACTTACACTGGATTTGTGTTGTTCAAGGAGTGTCAGAACAAGAATTACCTATCCAAACAGTGAAATTAGAACACAAACATGCTTTAAAACTACTTGTATATGAGACATTTAAAACTCATCCTGCACTAAATTCTGCACAGCATGTGTTTCATCGTGACAATATGTTGTCCATGCAGTGTTGCAGTGCTACGCATGTCTTAAAGTAGCTCAGATCCTACCGTGTGACAGCTCTTATTCAAACAGATTGGCTCTGATTTGGACACCATGTCTGTCTAGACAGGATGTAATTGTTGAGCCATGTTGTTGATCACGGTCAGATACAACTGCGTTGGCCTGGTTGTGTGTGTGCATGTGAATGTGTGTGTCTGTGTCAAAATCTATCTCAACCTCATTCAAGACCTGCTTCTCTCCCAAAGCAGTGTACTTTATCAGAATGATATCAAATACAAGATGCACTGTTGTGTGATCAAAATTAAAGCAGTCACAATTCTGCTCTGTAAGTAATTTACCCTGAAAAAAGGAACAATTTGCTATAACATAACTAATACACTGTATACTGTTCAATTTAAACGTGCATATGTTTTCCTTCCTTTTGTGTTAGATTTTTATACTTCTATATTTCTAATTGTAATCACTTAACATCTGCTTTTGTATATCTAATATTTAATGCTTATTCATACTTGTTTTGTACTGATGCTTGGCAATAAAGGCGACTCTGATTTAGATTCTGATTCTGAACTGACAGAATAACACCATAACTATGTCCTTTGCATTTTGTGTTGCTCAGATCCAGAGTGTGGGGATGTCCCCCTCCTAACTCCGGGGAGTAAAGAGATGATGTCCCAGGCTCTGAAGGCCACCTTCAGTGGTTTCACAAAGGAGCAGCAGCGGCTGGGTATCCCCAAAGGTAGGACCTGCAGGTTTTTGTATTTTAGAAGTGTTCAGTCAAATTCTCATTGGAGAAGCCTTTAAGCCCCTGTACATGTGGAGTGAAACCAGATCCCTTCTTATTCCAGCCTGATGTAAAATCAGTCACTGAGTTCATCTCTGAAAAAGATCCACTGAAAACAGGAGACACCCAGTTATTTCAGAAATGGCCATGCATTATGTACATTTCAGACTGAGTGACTGCAGCATCCAGACTGTGTAGACTCAGAGGCAGACAGTATACAGTCATGAGTTAACTTCCCAAATGTGGGCAGACCACAGAGCCTCTTCATGCTGTCAGAAAAAGCAGTGAGCTCTATGTAATCTTGCTTTATATGCAAAGTATGGTTCTGACTTGTCATTACCGCTGCTGTTTACATCCACAGCTGTTATTCTTTCTGTTTTTGACTGACTCCTTATGGGTGGCAATATTTACCACAGAGGTAGAGAGATCAGAAAACCAGCTCATAGAGACAGAGCCACAGAAAACTTACTTTCAAATGTCATGTTTGATTAGATATGCAGATATAGAGTCAGTGTATGGAATGAATATACTATCTCCAGACACAAAAATAATGCAAACACATCTTTCTGATCTCCTTTAGATCCCAGACAGTGGACAGAAAACAATGTGGCTGAATGGCTAGCATGGACAGTTAATGAGTTCAGCCTGAAGAACGTTGACTTTGACAAATTCTGCATGAATGGAGCTGATTTGTGCGCGATGGGGAAGGAACGCTTCCTGGACTTAGCGCCTGACTTTGTGGGCGACATCCTTTGGGAACATTTAGAAATGCTTCAGAAAGGTAAAGTCTTGTTGCTGTGAGGACAAGTGATGAATCATACATACAGCCACGGCATTTTCTCTGCTCTTTGAATAGTTTCCAGACAGTGAATAGAAGCTTTCATAATTTTTAAGTGAAACAAGCCTCCCATAAAAAAAAAGAAAAAAAAAAAGACCCTGTTGACACTTGCTACAGTAACGGGAGTCAAACAGGAAGACACAATTTAGCTCAGGGCATTAATTTTTGATAATGCTGGCTGCAGTTACGTGATACATGAAATCAATGGCGGGGTCACTGATGCTTGTTCTCTATCTATTTTTCATGAAGAGGATACAAAGCATTACCCCATCAATGGACTGACCTCCAACTTCCAGGAATCACGTTATACCTCAGACTACTTTGTCAGTAAGTACTCATCGCATTCATGGCCCATCATTCTGAGTAATAGCATTAGGCACGTGCCTAAAATATGAATGGATATGATGCAGGAGAAGTGGTTTAGTGTTGTAAATAAAATGAATGAGGGAGGCTGTGTGATGAATGGATCTTTTCTATTTCTACAAGATAAGAGAACATTTTTTGGATGTGCAGCTTTGAAAAGTGCATATTAACTGAGATATATTTAGACTACATATAATAAGGAATGATGTTGAATTATGTGATCATTTATCTGTGGAAGCTCTGAGTCATCCAGATCAAGTTAGATGAAGGTTTTGTTTAGGGCTGCACAATATTTTGTGATATTTTCAAAGATTACTCCTTCACTCTGTTCAGCTGAAATCTCCCTGACTCTCCCTAAAATGATGATGACAGACTCTCACTGGATTACCTCTGTATGATCACTTTTTGTGTTTGCAAAGAGTCTTAATCATGTTGATATCTAGTAATAACTGATATTGATCTATGGTATTCCTGCAAGTCATTCTTCCCACATCAGTTCAGACTTTTTAATCAGAGGTTCATCATTTAAGTTTCCCTCCACAACCAAATTATATTACTGGGCAATTTTTTTAAATCTGTTAACATGCTGAGCACATGCACAGTGGCTTACATAGTTTGTCCACCTCCTGCATTTTGCCTTATTTAAGGCTTGAACAATCTTTTTCCAAAGATATGATTTAATTAAAAGTAATGTTTAGAGGCATTTCCAGAACAAACAAGGCATTTAGTGAAGATAATGCGCCTTGGAAAGGGAAGAAGAGCCCGTTATGACTGAAGACAAAGCTGAACAAAGCACAGAAGCTACTGCCTCTAACCCTGAAAGTGTTAAATAAAGCACCTTGTGTGATAGTTACTATAAACAAACTGTCAGATTGTCCAAATCCCATTGCACGTCACTCTGCCCAACCCTGATAACAGCAGGTGAGATGACAGAGCTCTGAGAAGGAACTCCATGTGTGCAAATTGTTGCATGTAATGTTGTCAAATATATACATGGATGCTCATTTACATCTAGTAGTAATGTGATTAGGCATAGACATGGTGCATAAATGGACAGTTTGTCCTTCACACTGTGTAATCTTCCAATGTATCTCGTGTGCATGTGCAAACTGCATTGATGATGATGCTGAAACAATATACTGTGCAGCCCTAATCTTATTCAAATTAAGTAACAAGAATACTTTACATGTAATAGTAAAACCTTTGTATCAATTTTTTAAGACTCAGCTTAAAGCTGATTTCTAACATGGACTCCCCTCATGATGATCACTTAGATATCTGACAGCAGTGCTGAACAGGAGGGATAATAACTCCACACTCCTACAATTGATCTCCCTCCTCTCTGCTCCGTGCTTTTCCTCTCTGTTCTCTATCCACACTTGTTTCGGCCTTTGTGTCTCCAGGCTACGGTGTAGAGCATGCTCAATGTGTCCCCCCTTCTGAATACTCAGAGCCCGGCTTCATCACAGAGTCTTACCAGACACTTCATCCCATCAGCTCAGAGGAATTGCTGACGCTCAAGTATGAGAGTGAATACCCTGCTGTCATCCTACGGGACACGCCCCTCAACCCGCTGCAGGGGGACTACTTTTCAGTCAAGCAGGAGGTGGTATCCCCCGACAACATGTGTGTGGGACGCCTCAGCAGAGGTAAGGGGGAAAGAATGATATAATTATGCAACTTGGATTGAAGCACAGTTTCCATTTATTGATATTTTGGATCGAGTGTGTCAGAATGTGCATGCTGGTGTGAGTGCAGTTATGTTTTTGTGAGTGTGTGTGTGTGTGTTTGTGGTGTTTAAAGCTATCAAGATCTGTGCTCATGTTTTAGAGGTGAAGTAAAGCAGGTCTGTTGGTTTGTGGTTGAAGTAAACTCATCACATACACTCCTAACAGGGCAAGAAAAAAAAATAGCAAACCTTATTGTTTTTGTCAGAGTGAAACACGAACCAAAGCCACAAAGTGTTCTTTAGCTGCCTGTCTTTTATGTAAAACAGCTAAAGTGGTGTAACCTTTCGAGATTTTTTTCTCCTTTCCTCGACTCAGTCTTCTGGGTAAGGAGATGGAGGTGTCATCCTCGGCTAGCGAGCGTGGGGGGTTTTCTCACGAAACTGTTTGCTTTTCTGCACACACAGGCTTGTTTTCTCTCCCAGTGATAGTTTACAGAGGAATAAGCAGCGCTGGTTTACATATAGCCATAAAGCTAGGATTTTGTTCTCACAAATCCCCAGCTGTATAAATGAGTAGCATGTACCAAGATCACTACACAAGCCTCCTGCTCTGCCAGCGCTTAAAGCATTCGCCTGCAAGGTCTGAGGTCCAGTCCCCATGCATCACACATACCAGGCTTTGGAGCATTGCATTGTGCTCCCCCCGACGTGGGAAAGTATTCTGCAGAACAACTGCGATCCACATGTGGCTTCAATTCCAGCAGTTGAAGATTTGACATCAATGGAGGCAGTGCATTATCTGTCATTTGATAATGACTCACCATTGAAAGCCTCTTCTTATCTTTCCCAAGGTCAAAAATAGCAGCGGAATTTGTGTGATTGTCTTCCATTTAAAATCAAATCCAAATGTTGGTTGTAAAAGGGAAATGAGGCGGGAAATGGAGAGAGAGATACAGCAGCGTGCAGAACAATACAGCTTTGTGAGAGAGAAGAAAATTGGCTGCATTGGAGTTGTTTATTTCTCTTTTACATTGTTACTCCTTTGTCAAATGCTGCAAAACAACTTAAACCAACAGTTAACAGATTTTTTTACTCAGATATTTACTCATGATTATTTTTTAGGAAAGGCAAACTATTTAAAACAACATTTTTCTTTGTTCAGTGTGATGTACTCATCTTTATTCTGTTCCAGTTTGCTAAAATTCAAGCTTCTTTCTCTCATCCCTCCTCACAGGTAAGCTGGGTGGCCAGGACTCGTTTGAGAGCATCGAGAGCTTCGAAAGCTGCGACAGATTGACCCAGTCCTGGAGCAGCCAGTCTTCATTCAGCAGCCTGCAGCGGGTACCGTCGTACGACAGCTTCGACTCAGAAGACTACCCCACCGCTCTGCACGGCCACAAGCCCAAGGGCACTTTCAAAGACTATGTGAGGGAGCGCTCTGATCTCAGCAAGGATAAACCCGTCATCCCAGCAGCAGCACTGGCAGGATACACAGGTGAGGTGCCTGGAGGTCATAGTTAACGCGCAAGCCAGAAAAGATTCCTCTTTTTAACAGCAAACGTCTAAAACATGTGGTTACAGGGGAATTAGATGGTTGCCAGTGCTCCTAAAAGTATCTGAATACTTCTGAAATAATTTAAAGAATGGCACTGATAAAGTCTGCAGGCAAAAAAAAGACTTTGCTGTGTCTCTCGTTGTGCTTTTTTTTTTTTTTCCTTGGTACAAAAACTGAGTTCCTGCAATCAGAAATATAGGCAACACAATGCAGTGCAGTTATAGCAGCACTGATTCTGAAGTTTCACAAAAAGCCCCAAAAAAGATACCAGAGTGTCACAATGTGAAACATTTACACAAACACACGCATGAAAAAATACCCTGGCAGCCCATGTCATGCACCTTACAGGAAACAGTACATTTTGCTCACATTGTTGTCTTCTATTTTTTCTCCTCTCTCTCTTTCTTTCTTCTGTCTCCATCTTTGATTCTGTCTCACTTCTTATCTACCTCAGTCTTGCGTGCAGCCCGCATCTCAACCTATTTTTCCAGGTCGTCCTAGCAACAAGGGTGAAATATAGAAATGATGCCTGCTTTTGCACCTAACACCGGTGTAAAATTATCTCTTTATCTCATGTGGCATCTTCGTACCCGCTCGTGCTCAGGCCTCAAAGAGCTGGTTTTTTGTTTGTTCTTCGAGTTGAACCTGATGTGGGACCATCTGCACATGCTACTGAAGCAAGTGCACTGTTTTAGCATCTGTTATCTCTTATTCACCTGAAAAAGATGCTTGCAACACTGCTGCAGAGACTTGATTAGATCATGAATACATTAACTTATGAATGCTGCATTGAAATTTGAGTGCAAACTCATTTTATTTCTTCCTTGAATAGTGCAACCTTCACTTTTTCTAGGTGCTAAACAAAGACTAAACTTACCACAGTAAACATGCAGTTATTAACACATAAACCAGCTTAAGTTGAGCCTGTAATGCTTGATATTGTTGTATAATCAGATTTTTAGAGACGGTTAGAGAGTAGACACTGGCTCACTTCTTCACGCTAAAGTGTTTGGGGCTTTTTCAGCTGTGTTTAAATTATAGTCACAAGGCTGTGAGACTGCCAGCAGAAGATAAGGGGGAAATCCAAGCAATTCTCTCAACCTCGTTTACAATTCATATACCAGATATCAACAGACTGTCCCAAACTCGCTGTGCACATGCTAACTTGTCATTGGTATGGTTATTAGTTCAAAAGCCTGCTCGGAGGACAATTAGTCATTCATTCATGAAGATCCTTGAATGACGCTGTAATGCACTTATAATCAAATAATGTAGAGTGAGACAGTCTGAAAGCCCCTCCAGTGACCATTAGAGGCTACAGTGTTCCCAGCATCCTTTATGGTAAAAATGAACTGAAGCAAGGCAATGAAAAGAATAGAAAGAGGAGGTGGAGTACAAACTTATAACAGGCAATAATCATGGAAACCTGGAGGAGAAAACTTATCTTAGACGGTTCACATGAGTTTGACCAATTGATGGTTAAAGCCATTTCATGTTTCTTTTTTTTTCTGTTTTTTAACTTTTATTGTCAGAAATTGTCATTTTTCTCACTGAATAGGTAAAATACATTATATGTGGGAACTAACAAGCTTAAAGGTGAAGTACGCATAATTTTTTTGATAAGTTTTTGCTTCTCTGTTAACAAAAAGCATCCAAACTCGTCTCCACCTCCATGGCTCAGCGTCAGCAGCTGCTCATGCTCACTGCCCCTGACTGTAGCTAATATCATAGCTAACAGTGATAGCTTCATGAAAACACCATAGACTGTAAAAAAGCTCCTGGAGCATGGCGTAACGGAGAAACTCAAGAGCCGTACACCTGACTTCCTGCAAGTAAATGAGACCCACTGCAAATATAGAATCATTATTTCTCTGGGCTATCATAGCTGCTCGGGATAGCCTCTCCTGTCAGCAACACACAAAGTCACATGCACACTGAGCATGCTTTGATTGGCTGGTCATCACCCATGAAAACTCCTGCTCTCTGCCCAGAAGCGTCCCGAGTTCAGCATAATATTAACAAAGCAAACGAGGGGGGTCTATAGGGGGGGGGAAGCACACACCACAGTTTTACACATTTAAAAAATCCCCAAAAATGTTTCTGGTTACCAGTAGCAGATGATCAAACAATACAAGTAAAAGCATTAAAAAAAATGGTGGAAAAGAGTTCATATGTAGCAGAATTAAAGATTACGTTCTTATTGATGTGACCCTATGAAATGAATCAGGTTTTTCATGTGGCCCCTCGTAAAAATTAATTGTCCACCCCAGCAAAAGCTTCATCCAATGAGGCCTGAAACTGGTCTCTGTCTTCTTTCAAAGGAGGGAGTCTGAAACTGCTGTCACCTGTTCTGTTAAATATACGTTTGTACTTTTTGTATCCATAGTGAGACTGTAGGTGGTTCAAGTTTCACCCAACAAATTTGTATTTTTTATTTTTTTTTGCAGTTATGAAAGCAGTGAAGGGTCCAGAGAAAGGTTCATTTTAAACAGATTTTCCAGTCCTCCTTTGACACCAATCCAAACCATTTGGAAACACTTTAAAAAAATTCCCCAAATCACTTTGATGAATTTTGATTTCACTTTCTCATTATGAGAAAGCTGAATCATGTGAAATAATGTCTGCAATTAATGACTGAGTTTGCTTCCTCAGTCTGACACCTGCCATGTCTGAGCTCTTAGGACTGAGCAGACGGCTCTGAGTGAACTGAGAGCTTCTCTAATGCACGCTGATGTGTTAGGAGAGTGTGTGTCCTCTCAGCTTTTACACAAAGGAGAAAAAGGGAAGATGGAGAAAAAATGAAAATATTTCAAAATAGCCCAATTTTCCTGAAAGAGGAAAACGTGCAGGAGCCTGCTCTGGTCCAAGCTGTCATTAGGAGCAGCAGACAGCCTCTGGGTAGTGGAGTGTCTCTGAGATGGAAACATTCTTTGAGTGTAACATGTATGTCAGGCTCAGGATGAAGGGACAAAGGAAAAAGGGTGAAAATCAAAAAAAGGGACCAATCTCAAGTAAAAACAAGACAGACTTCTTCTACATGAATGTTTGTGACACCTCAACTCCTCTTGACTCCTCTTGACTCCTCTTGACTTCCTGTCCCAGCGGTAAAGTGACAGGTGACACTTGTAGCGAAGAACTGGGAGCCTGATAAGCTGAAGAGAGATAAAAAAAAAGCTGAAGCTGTCATCTCTGTGGTTTCCTGTGACAAATTGATATTTATCCCTGAGTCTGAATTAGCAGCAAACAACCTAGGAGTGCTATTACCTCCTTAAAGTGTTGTAATACAACTTTTTTTTAGTTTTATACATTTTGCATTCCTCTTCTCAACATGAGAATTGCGATTTGATAGATATGGGTTGATTTTGCAAGGACTTTTCACCTTTGTGATTAAAAATAACTCGAAATATAAGATGGATAAAAGATAAAAAAACATGCATTGATGTTAAACTGGAGCCATTATCAGCCTCCAGCGTTTCTGCCTCGTGTGCTCGAGGCACATTCAGCATGCCAAGGGTCATAAACTCAACATAGCTTAGAATGCGAACTCTCATCAAACCCACCCTTTCGACACACTGTATGCTTTTTCAAAGAGGCTCATTGTGCATGAAGACCCCAGACATATTTTTGGAAACTTTTTTTTTTTTTTGTCAAAGGGTCGCCTACTTTCTGGCGTGAGAGCGCATGGGGGCTGGTGAAGCGGCGCTGTATCACCCTTATGTGGGCTCACTGTCAGAGAAGCAGACTTTTTGAACACGACTCTGAGCTCTCTGTCTAAAAGAGAGCCAGTGTGCACGGCCACTTATTTTCCAAAGCCGGGTCTGCTGTTGTCGTGCACCTTCCCCAGCCCTAGCAGGAGTTAAGAGGACTCAAAAGCACCATTTCAAGACTTCAACCCACACATCTGTTTCCCTGAAAGCTTTTGTTTGTGTTCTATAAGGGTACATTTGGTTTTCTGAGGCACTCGAGAGAGAGGTGACTTTTGCTTTGCTTCAGTTTTGCTGAGGCGGTGCGCTGCACAGGCAGGTGTGACTTCAACATGCGAGTCCTCAAAAGTGGGTGGGTTAGTGTATATGCTGAAAAACCACAAGATCAAAGTGTGCTGCACAGAATCTAGTTCAGAGACAAGACCTGCCTTTTTCTGGTTTCCTTTGTTCTGCTTTCCCTCTTTTTCCACAAGATGTAATAAGCCACTGCTGAAGCACTTTGGTTTAGTTTGAACGAATAAATATGCTGCTGTTATTAAGAAAAATGAAGTCTGTTATAAGACAAAAGATGGAAAGATAACTGAGTAACGTCAGTCTTTCTCTCACACATACGTACACACAGTGTTTGAAGCACGTAGAATGTGAAGCAGCAGCAGCAGCAGCAGCCTAAAGGCAGCCGCTCTTATTTTAAACTGGTGATTTCATCAGAATGGAACTCGTACAGACACAGACTCTGGATTCACATGCACAGGGCAACAGGCAGACGAGGGAATACATGATGAATGGCACTTTTGTATTTAAGAGGACATTTGGTTCCACTTCTGTTCTTCAGTGTGACCCAGATTAGAAACATTACTTTGTGGCTCCTTAGACATGATGTAGATAATTGGTGTGAGTGTTTGACACATTGTGTACATGGTAAAAGTCTGCACTGTAAAGGTGCATTACATTTATCCACTGACAGTTTCTCTCATATTTGTATTATGAACTCATATTTTCAAAAAAAGTGGAGTAACTTAGTACATAATGATATGAGAACATCATAGGTCTCCATAGAGTCTGAATCTTTGTGTCTTTCCTCTGCCTCACGTTACGTAATTGAACCCATGAACAAAGCAGAATGGATCCTCACCTTCTCTGAACCTTTCATCTGTCCTGCAGGCAGCGGCCCCATCCAGCTGTGGCAGTTTCTCCTGGAGCTGCTGACCGACAAGTCTTGCCAGTCCTTCATCAGCTGGACAGGCGATGGCTGGGAGTTCAAGCTCTCTGACCCAGATGAGGTGAGAGGTCACGACCTCGCTGGTCACTGGGACGCGTGCTGGGGGGTCTTAAATGTTTAGCCAGATGAACAAGATGTCTGACTTTGTCTGAACCTTTGCATGTCGTGTCTGGTTTCACGTATCGCTGGGAACTGGTTACTTGATTGTTTTTCTTTATTTGTAATTTATTCACAAAAATAAGCTTAAAACACTGAAAGGAATTGTGTTTTGTTCCAACAGCACTTACATTTATACAACATTAACATTTGACTCTATTAAGCTGATGAAATGTTCTCTTTAGCCCCAATATCTCCTCCTTTTTGGCCATAAAATTATGCCCATTTTATAAAATTTTATAAAAATTCCCAAAATGTCCAGGATTTTTCCGCTCGTTATACCGATCATTGATATTTATAATAAAGCAAAACTGCTCTGAGCCACTGAAATTATTCTGATGCACCAACCTGTCAAGGTGTGGATCAGGAAAACATGAAACTCTGACTGTTTGTGCTGCACTCTCAGAATCTGAGAGTTCTAAAGTGGAAATGCACTCTTACTGCAAACTGCAGATAAACGTTGGTTCCCCTCTTTTCTTCCTGGTGGTGGTCGGTGGGAGGAACCTTCTACATTCTACAAATCAGTCACCTTTTTGTCAGCTCAACATTTCAATGCCTCAAAAATTGAATAAAACCCTAACTTAGATTTTGAGGCATTATTTATATTTTTGCACAAGAGAAAGAAACATGTTTTTCCTTTTATTCAAGCATGCAGTGAGGAATTGTTATGGAAGCCTATTTCCGCCTGTTTTAAAAAGTAAACTGAAACTGGGCTTTGTTGAGGATTTTTTTTGGCCCATTTTGAATCAGAATTTTGAGATAAGGAGTCTTTTCTTTCTTTTTTTTTGATTAAAAAATTAAATTGTAAGTTAATGTCAAACAGTTGAGATTGAGTCAAAAATTCTAAGAAAAAAAGTCATTATTTTGTCATAAAAAGATGAAATTCTGAGATAAAAGGACAACATTAGAAGATAATCATCAGAATTTTGGGTTGAAAAGTAAAACTGTCAGATTAAGTCAAACATTTGAGATAATGTCATTATTCTGAGAAAACACGTCAATATTTTGAGATAAAAAGATGAAATTCTAAGTTAGAAAGCCCGCGTTCTTTTAGATAGAAAGTAAAATTGTCAGAAAAAGTCAAACATTTGAGATAAAGTCAAAAATTATGTCATAAAAGATAAAGTTATGAGCAAAAATTGTCCAAATTAGGACATAAAAATGTGAAATTCAGGGCAAGAAAAAGTCAAATTCTGACATATTAAAATGAAATTATGTGACGAGCCAAAACTCTGTGATAAAGGCCAAAATATCTGAGATAAAAAAAAGTAGAATTGTGAGATAAGTTAAAAATTTGAAATGTCATAATATTGTGAAAAGCGTCAAAATTTTGTCTTGAAATATGCAAAAAGCATTCTCCAATCCCATTTTTTTTATTTATTTATTTTTTTAACTGGAATAAACAGGATACTGTACATTATCTGAAGACAGAAAAAATGATTTTTTAATTAAATGTTTGGGTAATAAAGCCACTTTGTTGCCTTTAAGGATCTTTGGGCTTTTAGCAGGTTCTCCAAGAGGCTTTGGGGGTGGGGGGTGGGGGGTGTCCTCTTTTTGGGGTTATAGAATATTGTCACCTTAGAGTACATTTGTATATTTATTTCTACTAAACCTGCACATCACACACAGATGAATAATGTACTCTTTAAGGTTCGTCTGCATCTGTATGACTCATTCCTTGCTCTTCTACTTCAGGTTGCTCGGAGATGGGGTAAAAGGAAAAACAAGCCTAAGATGAACTATGAGAAGCTGAGCCGTGGCCTACGCTACTATTACGACAAGAACATCATCCACAAGACATCAGGGAAACGCTACGTCTACCGCTTTGTCTGTGACTTAAAAAGTCTGCTGGGCTACACTCCTGAAGAGCTCCACGCAATGTTGGACGTAAAGCCCGATACAGACGAGTGAAACGGGGGTGAAAAAGGAGTTGAAGACAGAAGTTGAGGTGCCGCATTGACTGTGGCTCATAAAGTGGTCTTAACTGTTTGATAGAGTCAGTACACCGTTTGTTTTTGGGACCAAAATGTTTTGAATGAATACTTGTGGTCTTTATCAACTTCAAGCTCCTGTCTCTCAGACGACGTTCCAGAAAGAAGGCACAAAAGCCAAACGCCTGTATTCATACTCTGTTGCATTTGAGATGTGCGTGTGTGCGAGTATGTGTGCTGCGTGCATGTGTGTGAGCGTGTGTGTGTGGATGAGTATGTGAGTGTGTGCTGGTATAATTTAGCAGCTCGAGGCAGATGAAGCAGTGTTGGGTGGAATACAGGTTCTGTTCCACCACAGTAGCACAGCAGGGAGACGAGACGACCACAACAGAAAGTCTGAGAAAAGTGAGAATAATACAAAACAAAATTATTCATTTCATCGTCAGAGAAAATGGAGAGCAGGCAGAAAGTTCTTGCAAAGAGGAAAAAATTGCCAAAGTGTAAAAAAAAAAAAAAAAAAAATCAGAAAGGTATTGTGTGATAACAAACATCCCCAGAGTGAGATTCTTCAGCTTGGACCAAAAAGTGTTGTTTCTTATTGTTATTTTATTTCTTTTATAAAAGCATATGCTCGTGCCAGTATTATATTATTGACATTAAGAACAGCCACTGTAAACCAAACAGGAAAGACGTGTTATGAGTATTTTATTTCTTTTATATTGTCAGTGAAGGTTTTACAGTGGAACCAAACATAACATGCCAAGTTGAAGTTGTCTATAGAAGCCTTTAACTGAAATGTTCTGATTGGTTATCAGACATCACTATAGACACTGGCCCAGTTTTTAGTCAGGTGTCAGGACCTGGTGACTCAGACCCAGAGTCTCTGTTAGACAACTGAAAGTAGCCGTTACTTTTGAAACTGATGCTTTCCCCTTTACACGCTTGCCACTTTGTGAGAGACACATAATGTGACTGAAACTTAAGCATTTTTTTGCATTTACCACAAGTATTAGCAAACTGTAGACAATCCATGTGGAGGGAATTCAGGAGTCTCTGGCAAGAGTTTGTTCAATGTGCAGGTTAGTTGCATAATTTGTCGTTTCACTGTCCATGTTAGTGTTGCTTTAGAAGTGTTTGAATTGTCTTTTATCTGTCTGAGTATCAGAATCATAAAACCAACAGTAAAATAGAGAAGGGAGCGGTTTTCCAGCGTCTTCAGATCGATCATCTTTGGCACAAGGAAGCAGCTGTTGTGTAGCGTGGATGTGTGGAGGAGGGAAAAAGAACAGGGAATGGAAAATGTTGGCTAGAGAGATGTGGAAGTTGTTTGTTTTTGATGGATATGTAGAATATGTTGATACTCAAGGTGATGATTGTGTGAGAGGTCTGACTGACAGGAACTTGGCACTGCTTGGGGGAGGTTTGTGTTTCATGCGTTGTGATTTAAGACAGTGGATGCAGCTCTCATAGAAACCTCATTGGACTCCAGGCAGACATTTCAAGGTCTGTGTGTTTCTGATCCATGAGCGAAGTGATATTCAGGTCATGGTTAGTAACTTGTGTGCTTCAATCCATTTCTGTGCAGTATATTCCCAGGACTTGCACCATTAGTTACGTACGAGGACATTGGCTGCAGTTTCTTCCCAACAGATGGAGGAGTGGCTTGTACACTGGCCTTATGGGAAATGCCAAAGTGGAATATCATCTT
This sequence comes from Thalassoma bifasciatum, assembly GCA_008086565.1. Classification (NCBI taxonomy): domain Eukaryota; kingdom Metazoa; phylum Chordata; class Actinopteri; order Labriformes; family Labridae; genus Thalassoma; species Thalassoma bifasciatum. The sequence continues at coordinate 81,225 of RPOG01000781.1, read as the reverse complement.
AGAATACGATGTTTACAGTGGCTGAATGTTACCCATATGGATGAAAATAGCTTTTGAGATGTCTATTTGTACAGATTGTATTCCATAATACTTTATTGAGACCCAGATTACACAAATAAGCAGGAGACAAAGCAGGAAAAACAACCAAAGCCCATGTGAGGTCTTCGGTCACAGTGCTTCGGGATCATCTGCAGCGTCGGGAGATAGGGACCAGAAATCTCTCACATTTTTGGAGAGTGTTGTCATTTCTTTGATGTCCTTTTTATGTTTGAAGCACAAAACAACACAGCAAAGAAAAAGCGCCTTTTGCTGATGTTAGTTTTCTAATTACTCGTACGTGTCCATGATGTTAAATTAGATACAAAATGATTCAAAAGCACCCATGATCGCCATGACTGAAAAAATAAACTCACCTTATTTGGTTATGAGCTGCACTGTACTTTCATTCCTTCCTGCTTGTGATTTTTTTTTTCTTGTTATTTTGTTTTGTTCAGGTTCTTCGACTTGTGTATGCTATGCTTTACATTGAAAAGAGCTTTACATATTTTTAAAGACATAAATGTTTAAGGTTGTCAGTACCCTGGAAAAAAAAAGCAACAATATCTCTTCACCCTCATAAAGTCATGATAGTTTGAAGTTCAGCTTTAATAATTCCGTATGTTAAAGAAACAAATCTGTTACCACACATGTTGATATCTTTAAAATTATTTTGTTAGGAAGATATACTATTGTTAAATGTCACAGATTACAATCTACTGCAGGTCTTGGATGTATTACTGAACCTTAGTCAGGCAAATGTACACATAAGTAGTTTGTGGCATATGCATATCTCAGAATGGATTCAGAAGGAAACTTTTTTTGTTTTGTATGTTGTTTCTTTTGTATATTTTATAGTGTATTTGTATTTTTGTTATGAGATCATTTTTATTGTATTTAGTTCACAAACAATTGAATATTTTTCAATAATTTATATTTTATAAAAGACAAGAGATGCAGACAGCTGGTGCTTACATGGGAATTTAAAGGTAGCGCAGGACAAAATAATGTAGCGTTTTCTGTTTTTGTTTTGTTTCTGTTTTTTTTTTTTATTTTGTATTTTATTTTTTAATTTTTTTGATACAGAAAATAGACCTGTCTGCTCGAGATAAAAAAGGCTGATGCTGGCCCATCAATGATTTCTGCTGGAAAGGTTTTATAAACTGTAGCTTCTATTTCTAAAATGTACTTAATGTACTTTAAAATGTTATAAAATATATGTGAACAAAGATTTCATAACTGTGTGTGGTGTCATCTCTGTCTGGTAGTACAGTGGTGTACGGAGTGGTGTCACCTTTGTATGGTTGGAGCATAAAGCACAACATAAATTCACAGGATCAGCTGTAATTTAACCTCAGGGGAACACTAAAGTGTAGAAGCCCATTTTCTCCTTTAAAATATAAACTGACAAAATGGCTTTGTAGAGATTCGATTTGCCCATATTAAAGGGACTGTGAGGACTTTTTAAGTGATCTTGAAAAAGTCTCATGTCTTTAGATATATGCCTGATTATAATCTCCAATTTGAAATTAGGTTTTTGGCACTAAAATATATTATTTCTAAATGCTAATTCCTTTCTACCTGAAAGGGTAGGACTGGACCAAACTGATTTACGACATGTTGAAGTCTCAATGACAAAGCCACGCCAGCTGAAGAATGGAGGTAGACACTGGTGCTGAACTATCTGAAAGAAAAGGGGCAGAAGAGCAGAAGAAAGCTAAACAAGAGAGTGATGGAGCACAAGCTAAAGGCTAAAAAAAAGGGGCTCAGCTGTTTAAGCTGGTGTTCATTTCTGTCTACATGCAGCGGTTTTCTGCGGCAATCTGTTCAAACATGAGAATCTATCATAAAAATGAAGAATCAGGTTACATTTGCTCTGCTTGGTGAGGTTGGAGTTGGTAGATGAGCACTGGTAGGACATAATCAGGGTTTGCTGACCTTACTTGTGACTGATATATCACAACACAGGGCTGTAAGAAGCGCTATATGTAGCCAGCAACTAATCTACACTACAAACTTACAGTTTGCTTTTTGTCACATTTTAAACAACAGCGATACATAACTTTTGATAAAATCATTACGATGTGCGGTAAAATGTCTTGTACACAGAAATGGAGAGTCGAAAAGAGGATTCGATCTCTATTTATCTTTCAAAGCAAAGAAATGAGTCACAACAGTTTGAGCTACTCCTTCAGCTTAAAGGGTCACTGCAAACCACTTCATACAACTTCACCTCACAGCCAGTGTAAGTCAAAATAATGGGATGAAAGTGTAAACTATGAGATGAAGTCTAAATTGTGAGACTCCTGTGCTCCAGCTGGCATTGAAGTTCCTGCATCCCCTCACTCTCCAGCTTCTCCCTTAAAGTTCTGACAAGGGTGCGTTTGCTCAGCACTGTCCCATGGAAATCTGCAAGCAAACACAATATTTCCATGTAGTATAGCCACTCTTAAAGCAAGTCTCATTGTACCCACAATCCAATGCCCTTTGACAGTGCTTCTCTTTTTCAGTCTTCTTCAACTTAGAGTCCACTTTTAAGTCTCAAAATTTTTTGCAGCCCGCTTCTAACCCCACGAACCCCAGGTACTTTATAATATACAAATATTTCAACATTTTAATGTCTTTACAAACTAAGATTTAACATTCAAAACATTATTATTTTAGTTTTTTGTTTTTATTTGATTACCCCCCACAAATAAAGTACTATTTTGGAAATGATTTGGTGCATTACTTGCAGTACCTTCACGGCCCTCCAGTAGGCCACGGCCCACAGGTTGGGAATCACTGGTCTATAATATTAGATAGCAGCTAAAGTTAAAGTAAAGCTACTGCTAGTCAGGTTCCTTCCTTTTACTATCTCATAAATTTGCCTTTTATTTCATAATTAGGACTTTTCTCAAAATTCAACTTTTTATCTAATAATATTCACTTAATATGGACCAAAATAAAAAATCTCAACAAAGCCAGTTTTTCATTCATTGCTCGTAGGATTGGGCTTCTATACTTGAGTTATTCTGACTTTTTTGTAATGATAATTGTGTCTAACTTCAAGTAGCATACATTAGTCACACAAACCAGTCAGTTGTTGTTGTGGCCACGTCCAAAGACTTCAAAGGATCTGAGGGTCTCCTTTTAAACCCACGGTCGGCCATGTTGTGTCCTGGTTTTAACGAGTCAGTCCCATGTGCACTGATGAGGTGACGTCAAAACAGAACCAGCACAGTGGGGCCCATTCATGTGCTAGAAACCTCGGGCTCATATAAATTCCAGTGTCGATAGAAAACATACAAGTCCATGGCCTGCTGCCCCAACAGCACAGCTGTTTGGCCCTGTGCAGCGCAGTCTAGCAATAAAGCCAAAACACAGATCCAGTAGACTGTTTTTCTGCTTTAGCTGAAGAGAATCTAAATGACAGAACAAACCACGGAGAACAAGAAAAACCATACACACGAAAACCATTCTGGGTATGTGTGTGTAAAAAGTACAAAGCAGTTTGGCATGGTTTATGGTGCCGACCAAACAAGGGAGTTAAGGCCTATAAGTCACATGAAACAGTTTATGATTTAACATGTATCACATGTAATCCTGAAGCAGACAGAGGAGATATCTTTGGACTAAATCAGTTCTCCTGCAGGATTTGTAACTGCAGAGCTTCTTGGCAGAGGGCAGGCTGAGGTTACCCAGGTGGTTCTTCTCCTCCTCCACCTCCCTTGCTCTGTCCGGGCCAATGATCCAGACCAGACGTGATCATGAGGCAGGTTTTTAAATACTTCCTGAATCTGTGCTGGTTCCAGCAGACCTGGACCAAAATCCAAACTGTCATGATACCGCTGATGCTGACTTGGTGCACATCTAAAGTCAGACAGAAAGCTGGCTCACACACTTCATCTATTTTGTCCAGCACTTTGCTCCAACATTTAAAAAAATCCTTCACTGACAGCAGTGCTTGATATAAGATAGAGTGAGAGGAAGCAGAGAGAACAAACTGTAAAGCAGCCCCTAAAAGATGTGGTGGATTTCTGTATGTCCTGACTCAAAGTTGGCACTAAAGGCTCACAGCTCACTCCACAATGGAATGTGGCCTTTTCAGATTTCAAATATAAATATTTATGAAAAGGTCTCGGCAAGATTAACCTGTCCTCTGCAAGTTGTCTTTACTTCAGAGGCAGGAGTCAGTCCCTCATGTGAAAGTCACAAGCAAGTCTCAAGTCACAAATCTCCAAGTCTCAAACAAGTCAAGTCACCGAGGGGAAAGTTAATGTCCAGGTTGAGCCAGTCACAAGTCAAGTCATGCAAAAATCTGATGACTTTTAATGTGCATTTTATTGAGAAGACATAGATAACCTAGCTGGTTTAACCCTTTATGACCTGCTGTACCAAATCTGCCAGAGCATATCTGTCCAGTTTTACATGCTGCAGTGTCATTTTTTGCACATCAGCTTTTGCAATACATCAGTGTATCCCTTATCTCCAGAACTTTGATGAAACATATAGACTCATGTCCAGACTAACTAAAAAAAAAAAAAAACATAAAATAGTGACACTTTTACTCTTTTTTTGTCTAAAAACTGAAATGGCATGGCTGTATCCCTCAAAAGTGTAAATGTAAAAAAAATATGATGATGTGAATTAGTTCTGATCTGTAAACACAGCAAAAGAAGGAAACAAATATCTGGGACATGTTGTAAATACAATATGAAGGTATAACTCCCAAGATTTTTTACTGTATGCAAAAACAAAGAGCCATTTGTCTTATCTGGTTTCAAACCTACCACCAATTAAAAAATATCATAAGCACTGGTGCTACACTGGTGCTACACTGGTGCTACTCACAGACTGTATATAGAATGGACAGCATGGCTCCACCTGTCACCGTTGTCCAATTTTAAAGCCAAAAGAACCATCTTAATGGAGTCAGATTAGGCTGCCATTGTGCAGCCAGAGTCTGGGCAGTAGAGAATTTGGGCGTAGCTGAGTAAAAAAAAAAAGAAGGAAAAATATTGATTATTTTCCTTTCGAAGGTGGAATCCCTTTTTGGCTCTCTTACCCGAAGATTCCTATATCCCCAATAAAAACTACTCACAAATGGCAGCTATTAAGCATCATGAAATGAAACTTGTAACCCAGGCTTTAACATCTAATAACTAATGAAAAACCAACTCCTTTGAAAAAAAAGGTGCTGCCCTGGTGCTGTGACAGCTAGCTGAAGCACATATTATGACCTTCCCTGACCTGTCTTTGTGAGTTTTGAACTGACAGATGATGTTGGATGTTGTGGAGGTCGTGTCGCTGATGTTTGAGCTGCAGACCTTGCATACAGCTGCTCTCTTCTTCATCAAGTCGTGGACAACTAAATTGAATAATTCTTGGTGTAGTCCCCTCTATGACTGCTGCTCCTGTGCTGTTTGTCTGTGCTGCAAGCATTGCAATGTAAAATTATGATCATGTTTTTCAATAAAATACATGTTTAATCTCACTTAAAAATAAAAAAATTCAAATGAACCCTTGAACACCCTGCAACCACATATGTGGACATTGCCTCTCAGACCCTTGATACTTCTTTTAAAAAAAAAAAAACAAAAAAAAAAACGTTGACCTATTAGCCACATGCAGAGATATAGCTTACATTATTTTTTGCATATATTGCATCATTTAAACCCATTTCAGTGGGAAATATTTTTTTTTCTATACAAACACTTATCACTAAAACCTAATCACTGACTAATAACATAACATAACTTCCTGTACAAAGACCAAATTAAATGTTTATACTTGCCAGGTCTTACTCATCCCAAATCACAAAAAGAAAAGAAAAGAAAAAATTAAAAATACACACTAGACAAAAGCTTGGGTCTCAATAGGTTCAGGAAGTCAAGTCCTTTTAAGTCATCCTTTTCGAGTCATGAAGACCAAGTCAAAGTCAAATAAAGTCTTGATCAGTTTTATCAAGTCTCGAGGAGGATCCTTGTGTAAGCGTGAAAATTGGAGACACAGTCAATACTTGAGGCAAAGCTGTGAATCCAAAGAGTTATAGCAAGTTCAAGAAAAGATTAATGCAGCCAACAGCACAAAGTTAAAAGTATTTATAGCAGTTCAAATCAAGGATTATAAATGCCTTGCCGTAATGAGTGAACCTCATTGATCTGAACAAAAATAACTTCATGACTGTGTGTCCATGCTTTCACTTTCACAGAGTTGAAAAGATCTGTGCTGTAGATCTGGCATTTTAATGAAAAAATGATTAGAGCCTGACTGCCTTTCAGCTCCAGCGGAAATGTTTTCTGGTGTTTTTGATATTAAAAGTGTGCAAGGTTTTCAAATTTAAGGGCCTAATTATCTGTCTAGATGTTATCACCACAACATTCCTGTCAACAATTAACTCAAGCTGTGTGGCAGACACAGCTGACTTTATTTGGATCATAGATCTGACTGACCTCCTGCTATAATTAGGGTAAAACAAAACTTTATCTATCCATGCTGCCTTAAATCAATTCTCCCTTCAAAGATGGAGAATCCCTGTGACGCACAAGAGAGCAGCTCAGTGGTTCCATTACGCAGGGAAGTTGTGAAATATGACCAGTGTGTCCCCGAGGGCTCTGATACTCTAACTTAGGAGACAGACATCGGGGGATACAGTCATGTCTTATTGTCCTTCACGGTTAGGCTGACTCGGGCCAGTTTGGACTCCAGTGGCGTCCAGGGACAAACATGAAAGGCGTGAGATCTGCTGAGTCTTCACAAACATGACCCTTCTCATGGATTTCTGACGGGGGCCAACATTTTTACACGGGTAAATGAACTCCTTCAGACAGGTCATTTACATCTTCTGGCTTTGATTATCTTTTCATAGATACTGACTTAACACACAAAAACTAGACAATTGTTCTTCTTTCTTTTTTACAACGCCAAAAAAAAAAATATTACACCTATCACTAGAGATACTACAGATGTTACATACCGCTTTTCCTGACTGATACCAGAATGAGTTCTTCCTTTTGAGTACACACCTATACAGAGTACTGATTCCACTTCTTCTTTCGATACATAAAATGTCAATTAACACAAGCATGGATCATTTTGAACAAAGACTTTTTTTTCTAAAAAAAGAGAGCAGCAAAGTCACTCTTCCATTAAGTCCAAAACAAAACACAAACAACTCTACAGGGGTTAACATTTTTTTGTAACAATCCTCAGTCTTAGTTTTAATACCAAACAAAACCGTTCAAGTGTAAACTCTCCCAGAGTTTCATTCAAAAAATTAAGGCACATAATTAGAACAAAGCTCCAACCTTTGTCAGTTCAACCATCAGAGTTTTTGCCTTGAGTATCTGTTGCCAACATTGGCAGCCTTCATTAGTACATGATACACTGAAATATGGTTGGTACTGGCCACGTTAAGATTACATACAAACAAACACAGTTATAAATATTTTATTATTGATGAACATTTCTAGAGTTCTAATTTGTAGCTACTTATCATCTGTTGTTTTATATATTTGGTAGTTAATTTTTATTCATACTTGTGTTTTGTACAGAGAGAGGTCACAGTTTATAACCTTGCAAAGCAGATAAAACGACCTGATTCATTTGAAACTGTCCGTCTGGCGTGTCAGGTTACACAGTTTAAACCGACGTCAAATTCCTTGTATGCTTCTTGAAGATACTTGGCAATAAAGCTGATTCTGATTCTGATTCTGGTGACCCTCAATAACAGACCTGGACAAATTACGGCGCGCAGGCCACATATGGCCCTTTGAGCATCCCCCCACAAAGTAAGTCATGAATTAGAACATGAGTAATACCACTAATCCTAATGAAGATCCTCTATCACTGATGATCACCTCTCAGCTGACCATAGTCACCTAGAAAATTCAGCTAGATTTCAATGTGCTCGTTAAAGCCCAAAATGATTTGGTTTTTCTAACTGAGGAGGGAAAATAAAGTGAAAAACATGAAAGTTATTGTTTCTATGTATAAAGTTTTGCAGTATTTGTAAAAATGTATTGCCTTGATTTGAATCCCCAGTTTAGCAGGTACCTCTCTGTGTAGACACTGTATGTTTACCTCCAGGTTCACCTGTCTGCCTCTTACAGTCCAAAAGCATGTTTGTAAGGTGGACTGGTGTCACTAGACCCCCTGAGGGTGAGTGTGTATGCTAATGGGTGTCTGTCTACATGTTAGCCTGTGATTTATTACAAAACCACATTGGAACAAGCCCTCCCTCTTATTTCTTATCGCTTCTTAATGACAAAATTGCATAAAGATATGATAAAACAACAACAACAATAACAGGAAGGTCTTTGTGGAAACTTACTCTCAAGGCTTATTTTCATAAGAGTCTGGAGAATTGGTTTGATTTAAGGGTGAAATAGCAACATTAATCACATTCATGTCAAATGAACCAAACTGTGTGAAAGATACAAAGTTTAAACGACTGATAGTTTGTAGTGGTATAGCCCAAAGCAAATGCTGATGATGAAGTAACCAATGAAGAAGAAACGTGTCTATCCCAATGCAAAGAATGTAAGAGCACCAAAATGTACAGTGTCTGGGTTTCTGCTTTAACTTTGCACTTCAAGTGATGCATGTTTCCTCTGGAGCCCAAGTATCAGAAACATGCTGTCAGGCACGTTGTTCTTCATATGTGACAAATTAATCACCACCTAAGCAGAGCCCTGATGAGAGTGAGGGGACTGTGATGTGTTACCCTGGTTACACAGAGGCAGAGTGGGCTGTTAACATGGGTTTGAAAATGGACTTATTCCTACAAATAATGACAATAATTATTCAATCTTAAATTTACGGGTATCAAGTGGACCTCAAGTTGTTTGGTTGGTACTGTAAAACCTTTTGGTTAAGTAATACATTTTTTTAAAATTCCCTTTCAGATGTTTATCATGCAATATTGGCATATATTTCATCCAGATTCTGATTCTATACTCAACTCACAGAAAGATTCATATTACCTAGTGTCATATTGTCCAAGGCATAAATTAATGTTTGACCAAACCTTTCAACACAAAGGAGGCTATTGAAGATAAATGACATCCTGCATTGCAATAAGATTTGTGGTCTGAAGGTTTGTCTCACTCTCCATACCTCCTTCTCTCCTCATTCATCGTATTGTTGTGTCTGAGATGTGTTGAACCACGTCTTGGCAGGTGTACTGACTGTATTATCCAGGCTTATGAAGGGCAGATCCAGGCCATCCTCTGCTTTGGCTGCTGATTTGCATTTTTATTGCCATTGTCGCATCCCCAGTTAATACACCATTGACTCCCAGAGCCACCCCTGGACCTAACGGCATCACCTTGCTATCCCACCTGAAATGAGAGTGCCTGCTGGCCCCAGGATCCACATTGGCTGGAGCTCTGGTACCAGCCGACCTGGCATTCTGAGACGGAAATGGAGTGTCCTCTCATGTTAATGTGGACTTTCCATTAGGAAAGATGATTGATTTGTGCTGTGCTGTTGCAGTGAATTGGCAATAGAACGGCACAATACAGGAGGGAGATGGGGCTTTGTGAGGAGGTGAAGCTGCGTGTGGACTAGAGTGTGACTGAATCAAGGTGCTGATGATGGGGGAAAGGAGAGGTGAGAGGGGGTGAGAAGGAGGATGGAAGGTTTCAAACAAAGGGTTGAGGGTGAGAAGGTGAAAAAAAACAAAGGAGGAGAGGAAGGTTTTCAAGGTGTAGAAGTAGAGAGAGACAGAGAGAGAGAGAGAGAGAGAGAGAGAGAGAGAGAGAGAGAGAGGACTAACCAGTCATGGCACAAATATAGACGTTTTCAAGCAGGGTTGTGAACCAGAACATTTCCCAATCGGTCTGGATAGAAACAATACTCTAATGTTTTTGGTTTGGGTTCCACCCCAACATGTATGTTCTTGAATTGGTAAGAACCAATGAGTTTTTATTTCAGAACTGGTTAATATCGTCAGTTTGCTACTGACCTGGAGAGCAGATCTAATTTATTTACAGACCAGGAGAAAGAAAAAATTCATTCCTACAAACAAACTACCTTATCTTCTCTACATTTAACTTACTTGCTGGCATTGATCAGCAGATCTAGCAAAAGACTAAATTATTATCTGTATCAAATCCCTGCCAACTCCAGTAATCTCCATGACTGAAATTTCCTCTGCCTCTTGTTTACATTTTGCACAACCTTTCCTGGCTTTTGACCAAAAAGCAGAGGTTTTAAGATATTTCACAAGTAAAATCAACATAAAAATGCCTGCTCTGCAACTTGTGTGCTGTGGTTAAATCAAACATTATTGGCGCCTTGGTGTGGAATGGGAAGAGACAGCAGCGCTACCTTTCATCCATTGATGATGGCACATTTACAGAAGGACAGACATAAAATTTTAGCAAAAGCAGTGAAAACAACATGATTTCACACAGATCACTGAGAAAACAACAATATGTTATCATATAAAAACAGTACATGTTTTTATCTACAGGCAATTTTTGAACTTGCCTGATCAGGCCAGTGGACTGTTCTGGCCCAGGCCTACATTGATTGCATTGCAGTAACCTAAATAAATTATTGTGCATGAGTTTGGGAGATTGCATATTGATGGACAAAGCACAAAACCTCCTATCTGCACTTTGTGAGGCAAAAATACTTAGTCTGTATTGCATAGACATATAGTAGAGATAACACAATAGTATGGTAATATAGTCCAAAAACAATCCATTATGTATTGAGTACACTTAAAAAATAGCATCCTGTAAGAAAACAAGAATTTTTTTTTTAGTTTTCTCAAAAAAAGTGAATTTTTCAGATAGGAGGTTTTGCACTTCAGCAATCGATATGGATAATTCTTGGTCACTTTTCATGTGCTGTAATGCCTGAACTCTCTCTAGTGGCTTGCACAGGTTTACCAGGACCTGAGGGAGCAACATTGGATGTGAATGTGTTTTGTCTACATGACTAACATGACAGATGTTTCAAAAATGGGGGCAAAAAAAATAAAAAAATAAGAAAAAGAACAGAGAATACCCATATTAACCAGTTTCCATTGTTTTCAATGTTCTTTTTCTGCTCCGGAGCATTAAAATCCAAAAGGTTCTGATTTTGTTTTCATTCCACTCACTGGTTCAAAGTCCTGCTTATAACTGCATTTGATAGCTTTGTTAAAGCAGAAAAATAGGACATTAGAAGTATATCCCTACATTAACTGTTCTTGCAGTTTATTACTATAAAAGGTAATTTTGTGATGCAATTATATAACGAATCATTTGAAAGATTAATTTCAAATGTGTGGACCTTGAAGGGGACCCTAGGAAACATAGCAACAGTGTTTGAACATGCACCACAAGGAGAACAAGAGGGAGCAAAGTTTTGGTCAGTGTCCAGTTGAACAAGCAAATGTTTTTGCTTTTCTTTTACTGTGTGTCGACTGGGATTCAGCAACTTTCCCAGGACATCTGCTCCCAACGCCCACGTTTAAACTGGCGTCCAATTGGAGTGCTTCTTTCAGCAGTAAGACCAGTGTGTTCTGAGCAGTGATTGGCTGCCCAGGCCAGGGCCCAGAAAGCGAAGGCTGAGCCCTGAGAATTTTCCGAAACATTTTCTCCCCTGTCTTTGCTTTCGCCAACATCTGCTTCCAATCAACGTTAGTGAAAAGACAGCTTCTCTTTCTCCCTGCTGTCTGGGTTACACACACACACACACACACACACACACACACACTCTCACACACATATGCATACACACGCACCCACACACACACACATTTATCAGACAACCTTTTCTAGCAGCTCTAATTGTTGTAGCTGTCCGAAAATTTCAACTTTTAAGTGATAGTAAATGAACATGAACATATGAACATTAGTCTGCAAAAACCATCCTCCGCTAATGAATTCATGTGTGACTCAGACCTGACTATGCTGACTAGGGGCAAAAAAGAGAAGAATTTTGTTAAAAGGAGATTAGTTCCAGTAAGAAACACCATAAAACACCCCTTAAATACACTTCTCAGCGTTGCCCACTGCACTCCATCCCACCTTCTCATGAGAAAATAGTGCCAAAGGTCAACTTCCTTGACCACAAGTGTTAGTTTCTGCAAGTCCTGCCGTTACTCCCCTACTTTCTCTCTTTCATTCACAGCTCAGCCCTCCTGTGTGGTCATTTCGGTTGCTCCTATTGCGTGACTTTCAACTACAACAAATCAACAAACAGCAGAAAAGCCTGCTTATTATAGCAGGTACTTTCCACAGATATTCAGAAATAAGCATGGTGATTCACTGCAGCCAAAGAGAAACACTCAGAGTAAGCAGCAGTTACTCCAGGTCTTAGCAATAGCTGGCTATTATCAGTGAGGCTGACTGTTGTTTCTGCCAGCAAACTGCTTAATGGGCTTTGGCCCTCACGGCTCAACCATCATGGGAGAAAAGAGTTGGAGGCGAGGAGGCTGGTTGAGTGAAATTGGGGGGGTATTACAAACAGTTTTCTGCATGTTCAACCAAACTGCTGAGGTCACTCAAACACTTCAAACGTTCCGATGATGAAAGAAATACAAAGGGCATCTTATTTTGTTGCATTATCAAAAACCAAGGAGTTAACATCATATTTTGATTTTTCTGCAAAAATACTACTTTGAATCCTGGACAGTGATGATTCTTAATGTCTTACTGTGAAGAGCTGTGGATGCACATCACCAGAAAGTACTAGTGCTTTGCTGTTTTTTCTCCTTCCTTTTCACCTTTGACCCCTAACACCACTGGTTTTGTGGTGCTGCTCCTGCCAGGCAGGGCCTGATTTACGGCACAGTAGTGCTGACTGGTCCACAGGAGTAATCCTAGGTCAGGCCCAGCTAATAAATTATAAGCGTGTCACTGCAGGAAAGACTTTAACTGACCTTCAGTTTGCTGCAGTCAGGGATTAGGAGAGGAGCTTCTTGTTTTCCACTGAAGGCACCGTACAAAGGTTTTGCGTCAATGGATCCATCATTCAAAGCCAAATCAAATGATAAAATTTGATATTGTTATTAGAAGCCAGATATCTAGGCAGCTGTTCCTTTAAGAGTCCCAAAACTCAAACATTCTTTTGAGAACTGTATTATCAAGCAAACATTTACCCAAAGCCAGTGCATTAACCCTTTATATACTAGGAACTGTATTCTATAACTTTTGAACAACTGCAAAAGAAAAGAAAAGAAAAGATACCCATCCATCCATCCTGTTCAGTGTCGTGGGTGGCTGGAGCCTACCCCAGCTATCATTGAGCGAGAGGTACCCTAGACTGGTCGAAGAAAGATATCACCAAAGTGAAATAGTAATAATAACAATAAGAATAATAAGAATAAGAATAATAAAACGTTATGTTCTCGATTAACACTGTTGAAATTTTGAACTTTGCTTTAAAAAACGCACAATGAAAGGCTAAATGGTTGAGTTTAGCAGTGCCTCTTTGAAATTTAACTCACAAGTACTAGGGCCTTATGGTATTGGATAAGAAATTTAGCTTGGGATAGGATGGTGGTAATGTAGAGATGCAGATGTACTTTTTTACTTTACACAATGAAGAAACTTTTGGCAAGAAGTGTATGCAGTGAAAATCAGCATCACCTTTTGGTGTCTTAGACCAAAAATATAAATTAAGAATGCTGTACTGATAAGTTATTCACACTGTCTATATAATGATCACACCACAAGTGTTGAAGTGGTCAGTACTGTTGAGTAAATACAAGGGTGGATCCCCAAAGCTGCGTATATGAGAGTCTTTCAAACTGGGTTACTTCATTTCAGTAATGAAACTTCACCGGCTCTACAACCACCACTCAAACACCAGGTTGGAGAAATGCCTTTGAACCTTTATGCTGCTAAAGTAACTGTGGTAAAACACTAGACCAAGAGCTACTCTTTCTGGGAGGTAAAGATTTAGTTATGCTACTTTTACATAAATTAAAATTTACTGCCTCTGACTATCTTACAATATTTTGTGGTATTTGACTTAACCTGCATGTATAAACTTTTGTGGAACATGTTAAAGCACCAACTTTGTCATCCATCCACTCAACTCCACTTTCTACAGGGACAATAATTTTCACTTATGCACAGTATATATGAAAAGTACAGTGCACTCTCATTTCTTATTCCCTATATTCATGTATATATATNAAAAATGATTAGAGCCTGACTGCCTTTCAGCTCCAGCGGAAATGTTTTCTGGTGTTTTTGATATTAAAAGTGTGCAAGGTTTTCAAATTTAAGGGCCTAATTATCTGTCTAGATGTTATCACCACAACATTCCTGTCAACAATTAACTCAAGCTGTGTGGCAGACACAGCTGACTTTATTTGGATCATAGATCTGACTGACCTCCTGCTATAATTAGGGTAAAACAAAACTTTATCTATCCATGCTGCCTTAAATCAATTCTCCCTTCAAAGATGGAGAATCCCTGTGACGCACAAGAGAGCAGCTCAGTGGTTCCATTACGCAGGGAAGTTGTGAAATATGACCAGTGTGTCCCCGAGGGCTCTGATACTCTAACTTAGGAGACAGACATCGGGGGATACAGTCATGTCTTATTGTCCTTCACGGTTAGGCTGACTTGGGCCAGTTTGGACTCCAGTGGCGTCCAGGGACAAACATGAAAGGAGTGAGATCTGCTGAGTCTTCACAAACATGACCCTTCTCATGGATTTCTGACGGGGGCCAACATTTTTACACGGGTAAATGAACTCCTTCAGACAGGTCATTTACATCTTCTGGCTTTGATTATCTTTTCATAGATACTGACTTAATACACAAAAACTAGACAATTGTTCTTCTTTCTTTTTTATTGTGCAAAAAAGAAATATTATTACACCTATCACTAGAGATACTACAGATGTTCCATACCGCTTTTCCTGAATGATACCAGAATGAGTTCTTCCTTTTGAGTACACACCGATACAGATTACTGATTCCACTTCTTCTTTTGATACATAAAATGTCAATTAACACAAGCATGGATCATTTTGAACAAAGACTTTTATTTCTAAAAAAAGAGAGCAGCAAAGTCACTCTGCCATTAAGTCCAAAACAAAACACAAACAACTCTACAGGGGTTAACATTTTTTTGTAACAATCCTCAGTCTTAGTATTAATACCAAATAAAACTGTTCAAGTGTAAACTCTCTCAGAGTTTCATTCAAAAAATTAAGGCACATAATTAGAACAAAGCTCTAACCTTTGTCAGTTCAACCATCAGAGTTTTTGCCTTGAGTACCTGTAGCCAACATTGGCAGCCTTCATTAGTACATGATACATTGAAATATGGTTGGTACTGGCCATGTTAAGATTACATACAAACACAGTTATAAATGTTTTATTATTGATGAACATTTCTAGATTTCTAATTTGTAGTTACTTATCATCTGTTGTTTTGTATATTTGGTAGTTAATTTTTATTCATACTTGTGTTTTGTACTAGGAGAGGTCACAGTTTATAACCTTGCAAAGCAGATAAAAGTACCTGATTCATTTGAAACTGTCCGTCTGGCGTGTCAGATTACACAGTTTAAACCAACGTCAAATTCCTTGTATGCTTCTTGAAGATACTTGGCAATAAAGCTGATTCTGATTCTGATTCTGGTGACCCTCAATAACAGACCTGGACAAATTACGGCGCAGAGGCCACATCTGGCCCTTTGAGCATCCCTGTGTGGCCCCCACAAAGTAAGTCATGAATTAGAACATGAGTAATTCAACTTATCCTAATACAGATTCTCTATCACTGATGATCACCTCTCAGCTGACCATAGTCACCTAGAAAATTCAGCTAGATTTCAATGTGGTTGTTGGAGCTCAAAATGACTTGGTTTTTCTAACTGAGGAGGGAAAATAAAGTGAAAAACATGAAAGTTATTGTTTCTCTGTTAAAAGTTTTGCAGTATTTGTAAAAATGTATTGCCCTGATTTGAATCCCCAGTTTAGCAGGTACCTCTCTGTGTAGAGACTGTATGTTTACCTCCAGGTTCACCTGTCTGCCTCTTACAGTCCAAAAGCATGTTTATAAGGTGGACTGGTGTCACTAAACCCCCTGAGGGTGAGTGTGTGTGCTAATGGTTGTCTGTCTACATGTTAGCCTGTGATTTATTACAAAACCGTATTGGAACAAGCTCTCCCTCTTATTTCTTATCGCTTCTTAATGACAAAATTGCATAAAGATATGATAAAACAACAACAATAATAACAGGAAGCTCTTTGAGGAAACTTACTCTCAAGGCTTATTTTCATAAGAGTCTGGAGAATTGGTTTGATTTAAGGGTGAAATAGCAACATTACTCACATTCATGTCAAATGAACCAAACTGTGTGAAAGATACAAAGTTTAAACGACTGATAGTTTGTAGTGGTATAGCCCAAAGCAAATGCTGATGACGAAGTAACCCATGAAGAAGAAACATGTCTATCCCAACACAAAGAATGTAAGAACACCAAAATGTACAGTGTCTGGGTTTCTGCTTTAACTTTGCACTTCAAGTGATGCATGTTTCCTCTGGAGCCCAAGTATAAGAAACATGCTGTCAGGCATGTTGTTCTTCATATGTGACAAATTAATCACCACCTAAGCAGAGCCCTGATGAGAGTGAGGGGACTGTGATGTGTTACCCTGGTTACACAGAGGCAGAGTGGGCTGTTAACATGGGTTTGAAAATGGACTTATTCCTACAAATAATGACTATAATAATTCAATCTTAAATTCACGGGTATCAAGTGGACCTCAGGTTGTTTGGTTGGTACTGTAAAACCTTTTGGTTTAGTAATACATTTTTTAAATTCCCTTTCAGATGTTTATCATGCAATATTGGCATATATTTCATCCAGATTCTGATCCTATACTCAACTCACAGAAATATTCATGTTGTCCAGTGTCATCAAAAGCATAAATTAATGTTTGACCAAACCTTTCAACATAAAGGAGGCTATTGAAGATAAATGACATCCTGCATTGCAATAAGATTTGTGGTCTGAAGGTTTGTCTCACTCTCCATACCTCCTTCTCTCCTCATTCATCGTATTGTTGTGTCTGAGATGTGTTGAACCACGTCTTGGCAGGTGTACTGACTGTATTATCCAGGCTTATGAAGGGCAGATCCAGGCCATCCTCTGCTTTGGCTGCTGATTTGCATTTTTATTGCCATTGTCGCATCCCCAGTTAATACACCATTGACTCCCAGAGCCACCCCTGGACCTAACGGCATCACCTTGCTATCCCACCTGAAATGAGAGTGCCTGCTGGCCCCTGGATCCACATTGGCTGGAGCTCTGGTACCAGCCGACCTGGCATTCTGAGACGGAAATGGAGTGTCCTCTCATGTTAATGTGGACTTTCCATTAGGGAAGATGATTGATTTGTGCTGTGCTGTTGCAGTGAATTGGCAATAGAATGGCACAATACAGGAGGGAGATGGGGCTTTGTGAGGAGGTGAAGCTGCGTGTGGACTAGAGTGTGACTGAATCAAGGTGCTGATGATGGGGGAAAGGAGAGGTGAGAGGGGGTGAGAAGGAGGATGGAAGGTTTCAAACAAAGGGTTGAGGGTGAGAAGGTGAAAAAAAAACAAAGGAGGAGAGGAAGGTTTTCAAGGTGTAGAAGCAGAGAGAGAGAGAGAGAGAGAGAGGACTAACCAGTCATGGCACAAATATAGACGTTTTCAAGCAAGGTTGTGAATGAGAATATTTCCCAATCGGTCTGGATAGAAACAATACTCTAATGTTTTTGGTTTGGGTTCCACTCCAACATGTATGTTCTTGAATGGGTAAGAACCAATGAGTTTTATTTCAGAACTGGTTAATATCGTCCCATGTCAGCTGTGGGACATTAACACTTTCTAGTTGGCCATTTTCCACACCAAACACTACAGTTCACCAGACCTGCACTTTATCAGGGGTTAACACTAGAGTCAGTTTGCTACTGACCTGGAGAGCAGAATTCTTAAGTTATTTACAGACCAGGAGAAAACAAATTCATTCCAACAAACAAACTACCTTATTTTCTCTATATTTGACAAACTTGTTGGCATTGATCAGCAGATCTAGCAAAAGACTAAATTATTATCTGTATCATATCCCAGCCAACTCCAGCAATCTCCATGACTGAAATTTCCTCTGCCTCTTGTTTACATTTTGCACAACCTTTCCTGGCTTTTGACCAGAAAACAGAGTTTTAGAATATTTCACCTGTAAAATTAACATAAAAACTGCCTGCACTGCAACTTGTGTGCAGTGGTTAAATCGAGAGTTATTAGCACCCAGGTGTGAAACGGGGAGAGACGGCATTTACAGAGGGACAGACATAAAATTTTAGCAAAAGCATTAAAAAAACAGTACATGTTTTTATCTACAGGCATTTTTTGAACTTGCCTGATCAGGCCAGTGGACTGATCAGTCAGCTGGCCCAGGCCTACATTGGTGACATTGCGATAACCTAAATAAATTATTGTGCATGAGTTTGGGAGATTGCATATTGATGGACAAAGCACAAAACCTCCTATCTGCACTTTGTGAGGCAAAAATACTTAGTCTGTATTGCATAGACATATAGTAGAGATAACACAATAGTATGGTAATATAGTCCAAAAACAATCCATTATGTATTGAGTACACTTAAAAAATAGCATCCTGCAAGAAAACAAGAATTTTTTTTTTAGTTTTCTCAAAAAAAGTGAATTTTTCAGATAGGAGGTTTTACACTTCAGCAATCGATATGGATAATTCTTGGTCACTTTTCATGTGCTGTAATGCCTGAACTCTCTCTAGTGGCTTGCACAGGTTTACCAGGACCTGAGGGAGCAACATTGGATGTGAATGTGTTTTGTCTACATGACTAACATGACAGATGTTTCAAAAATGGGGGCAAAAAAAATAAAACAATAAGAAAAAGAACAGAGAATACCCATATTAACCAGTTTCCATTGTTTTCAATGTTCTTTTTCTGCTCCGGAGCATTAAAATCCAAAAGGTTCTGATTTTGTTTTCATTCCACTCACTGGTTCAAAGTCCTGCTTATAACTGCATTTGATAGCTTTGTTAAAGCAGAAAAATAGGACATTAGAAGTATATCCCTACATTAACTGTTCTTGCAGTTTATTACTATAAAAGGTAATTTTGTGATGCAATTATATAACGAATCATTTGAAAGATTAATTTCAAATGTGTGGACCTTGAAGGGGACCCTAGGAAACATAGTAACAGTGTTTGAACATGCACCACAAGGAGAACAAGAGGGAGCAAAGTTTTGGTCAGTGTCCAGTTGAACAAGCAAATGTTTTTGCTTTTCTTTTACTGTGTGTCGACTGGGATTCAGCAACTTTCCCAGGACATCTGCTCCCAACACCCACGTTTAAACTGGCGTCCAATTGGAGTGCTTCTTTCAGCAGTAAGACCAGTGTGTTCTGAGCAGTGATTGGCTGCCCAGACCAGGGCCCAGAAAGCGAAGGCTGAGCCCTGAGAATTTTCCGAAACATTTTCTCCCCTGTCTTTGCTTTCGCCAACATCTGCTTCCAATCAACGTTAGTGAAAAGACAGCTTCTCTTTCTCCCTGCTGTCTGGGTTACACACACACACACACACACACACACTCTCTCACACACATATGCATACACACGCACCCACACACACACACACATTTATCAGGCAACCTTTTCTAGCAGCTCTAATTGTTGTAGCTGTCCGAAAATTTCAACTTTTAAGTGATAGTAAATGAACTTCACTTAAAGGCGTTTTTCAGCAGTGTTATTATAGTTTGTTAGTCTTCACCTTTGGACAAGAGTGACTCCAGTTATGAACATTAGTCTGCAAAAACCATCCTCCGCTAATGAATTCATGTGTGACTCAGACCTGACTATGCTGACTAGGGGCAAAAAAGAGAAGAATTTTGTTAAAAGGAGATTAGTTCCAGAAAGAAACACCATAAAACACCCCTTAAATACACTTCTCACCGTTGCCCACTACACTCCATCCCACCCTCTCATGAGAAAATAGTGCCAAAGGTCAACTTCCTTGACCACAAGTGTTAGTTTCTGCAAGTCCTGCCGTTACTCCCCTACTTGCTCTCTTTCATTCACAGCTCAGCCCTCCTGTGTGGTCATTTCTGTTGCTCCTATTGCGTGACTTTCAACTACAACAAATCAACAAACAGCAGAAAAGCCTGCTTATTATAGCAGGTACTTTCCACAGATATTCAGAAATAAGCATGGTGATTCACTGCAGCCAAAGAGAAACACTCAGAGTAAGCAGCAGTTACTCCAGGTCTTAGCAATAGCTGGCTATTATCAGTTAGGCTGACTGTTGTTTCTGCCAGCAAACTGCTTAATGGGCTTTGGCCCTCACGGCTCAACCATCATGGGAGAAAAGAGTTGGAGGCGAGGAGGCTGGTTGAATGAAATTGAGGGGGTATTACAAACAGTTTTCTGCATGTTCAACCAAACTGCTGAGGTCACTCAAACACTTCAAACGTTCCTATGATGGGAGAAATACAAAGGGCATCTTATTTTGTTGCATTATCAAAAACCAAGGAGTTTACATCATATTTTGTACTACTTGAATCCTGGACAGCGATGATTCTTAATGTCTTACTGTGAAGAGCTGTGGATGCACATCACCAGAAAGTACTAGTGCTTTGCTGTTTTTTCTCCTTCCTTTTCACCTTTGACCCCTAACACCACTGGTTTTGTGGTGCTGCTCCTGCCAGGCAGGGCCTGATTTACGGCACAGTAGTGCTGACTGGTCCACAGGAGTAATCCTAGGTCAGGCCCAGCTAATAAATTGTAAGCGTGTCACTGCAGGAAAGACTTTAACTGACCTTCAGTTTGCTGCAGTCAGGGATTAGGAGAGGAGCTTCTTGTTTTCCACTGAAGGCACCGTACAAAGGTTTTGCGTCAATGGATCCATCATTCAAAGCCAAATCAAATGATAAAATTTGGTATTGTTATTAGAAGCCTGATGTCTAGGTGGCTGTTCCTTTATGGGTTCCAAATCCTAGACTTTCTTTCTAAGAACTGTCTTATAAAGTAAACACTCACCCAAAGCCAGAGCATTAACCCTTTGTATGCCATGAACTGTATTCAGTAACTTTAAACAACTGCAAAAGAAAAAAAAAAGAACAATATCACCAAAGTGAAACAATAATAATAATAATAATAATAATAATAATAATGATAATAATAATAAAATGTTATGTTCTCAATTAACACTGTTGAAATGTTGAACTTTGCTTTAAAAAACTCCCTATGAAAGGCTACATGATTGAGTTTAGCAGTGCCTCTTTGAAATTTAACTCACAAGGACCAGGGCTTTTTTTTTTTTTCTTTTGGCTTACTGGGACTTCTTACCAAAAATCATGACCATCCCTCTTTTTAGAAGGTTATTTTTGTTGATGCATAAAACAATATGACCTGGGGTGACAGAGCCTTCTCTGTCCCTGCCCCCACCCTCTGGAACACCTTAGCACAACACATCCGAGCCTGTCCGAACCCATCCACATTCAAAACCCTCATCAAAACACATCTTTTTAAAACTGCTTTTAATGTCTGACTGCTTTTAAATGTATTTCATGGTTTTGTTTTGTCTTGTTTTTCATTGTTACAGGTTCTTATTATTGTTATCATTACTGTGTTGTTTTACTTGATGTTTTTAATGTCTGTGAAGCGTCTCTGAGTGTTTAGAAAAGCGCTCTATAAATAAAAATTATTATTATTATTCATTAATAGAAATACTTTTTTATTTTATTAACAGAGACCAAACATCAATACAAGATAAGAAGGTCTGATCCCATCTACCCCTTTAGCTTGGGATGGGATGATAGTAATGTGGAGAGGCAGATGTCCTTTTTTACGTTATACAATGAAGCAACTTTTGGGAAAAAATGTATGCAATGAGAATCAGCATCACCTTTTGGTGTCTTAGACCAAAAATACAAATTAAGAATGCAGTACTGATAAGTTATTCACACTGTCTATATAATGTACACACCACAAGTGTTGAAGTGGTCAATACTGTTGAGTGAATACAAGGGTGGATCCCCAAAGCTGCGTATATGAGATTCTTTCAAACTGGGTTACTTCATTTCAGTAATGAAACTTCACCGGCTCTACAACCACCACTCAAACACCAGGTTGGAGAAATGCCTTTGAACCTTTATGCTGCTAAAGTAACTGTGGTAAAACACTAGACCAAGAGCTACTCTTTCTGAGAGGTAAAGATTTAGTTATGCTACTTTTACATAAATTAAAATTTACTGCCTCTGACTATCTTAATATCTAACTATCTCAATATTTTGGGGTGTTTGACTTAACCTGCATGTATAAACTTTTCTGGAACATGTTAAAGCACCAACTTTCTCATCCATCCACTCAACTCCACTTTCTACAGGGACAATAATTTTCACTTATGCACAGTATGTATGAAAAGTACAGTGCACTCTCATTTCGTATTCCCTATATTCATGTATATATATATATATATATATATATAACTGCAATACTTCATGTAAATACTCTATCAATAGCCATAGGTCAGCTATACTTATCTATGTATAGTTTTTGTATTTATGAAATAAGTATATTACCTTCCACAGTGTTGTTACATCCAGGAAGTCAATGTAATGACATTTCTATTTAGATTACAAATGCATTGTTGTGTTATCTGTGTAATGACAATAAAGAAGACTGTCTAGTTTAAATAAAATCATGTGGCATGTGGTGTCTTGCCATCTTAAATTGTGATTATGGCTTGCTAAAAAGAAAATGCAATTTAAATTCTTTCTTTTTCTTTCTTTTTTATAAATGAAATGTCTTTTGCTATTCAACTGCAAATTCACATCATGTGCCTGATATAAATGTATTAACCATAAAGTACTCACTATTTTTGCTAGGAAAGTTAATTGACTTCCAATATCAAACATTGTTTAATTTTCCAGTACATGGGTGAATCAGGTGATTAATTTCAAGAGTGCAGTCAAAGAGTATGATGATGGAGAGAGAGTGAATGATCATGTAGAGATTACAAACTAAAGGAAGGATACAATCCATAAAGAGCTTTATTTGTGGTTGTTAAAAAAAAACATTTTATTGAAGTACAGCTATAGGCTACGTGCTCCACCTTTTGTTGTACATTTGGGTCTCGTTTAATCAGATTCAGTTACATGTAATGTGGAGGAAGTTGCTGGAAGCCAAGTCTCAGCACCTGCTGTCCCACTGTTTGTAGTGAGTCATGAGAACTGGCCGATGATGTGCCTCATGATGTGTTGCATGTTCTGTTTTGGCTTACCTTGTTGAGAAAGGGGCTGAGTAACAGCGACATACGGATGAGCTGACATCATTCTTTTTACAAGATGAATGGGAATGGTCCTCGCCAAATGGGGGGGGGGTTAATTAAAATTCTGTCTTCATCAAGAGCTTTGAAAAGACTCCAGTAAAACTGTGGTTAGGAGGACAAGAGAATGACCAGATTTTTTTTGTCCCCCAGAGGAATTCGAGCACAGCACCATCTGTAAAAACCACAGAAAGTGAAGCTAGATGTTTGGACCTCAGGCACTTCAGAGGTTAAAGTTTGGTGGGAAAGGACAGAAACACCCTGGGTCTCTGTGAAGGCATATGTAAACAACATGAATGGACTATTTTTGTTACAATAACACACTTAAGTACATGAGCTATGACTTACAAAAGCAGGGAGCAGAGAGAGTGGGTGAGGAGTGAGAAGGCAAAGTCTCTGGGTGCTCTGAGAGAAGGCTGTGTTCTTTACATCATGGTGACTAAAAGACAAAGGCTAAAATGCCACATTAAGTGTTATCTACTTGATACACAAGAGTCAGGACGTTGGGAGATTCTGAGCAGAGTTGGTATCACAAATCTACAAATCCTGATAAAAAACATAGACTATGATAAATGGACTTCATCTCTTCAATATCATTTCCAAAGGAGAGTTTTGAGTTTTGAGGTCTGACGCCAGCCTCAGTTCAGTCCATTGATAAAAGAGTAATTGGTCTCTGAGTTGTTACCCATCTATTCATGTAGTGAGAGGTGTTTTTGTTTGTTTTTTTGTTTTTTTGTTTGCCATACTGAAAATGCTGAAATCAACTGAACTTTCTTTGATGTAGTGTGAGAAGAAAACGTGTGACGCTAAGGCCGACTTTAACCCTTGTTGTGAACTGTGACATCGTGCACATCTGTCAGTCAAGTCAACTGTGCCTCTAATGATGCAAAACTTTTTAACTCCTGAAGTACGACTGAATTACACCATATACGTATGTCTGCACTTCAGCTCTGCTCTGTTGTATGTTGACTGCTTTCTTCAATTCACACCAGCTGCAAATTCAGTCTGACGAGCTGCACGACAGCTAACTGACAGATAGCTAGAGTCCTCTCACTTCCCACTCCATGATAATTTCCTCTTCATTCATGTTGGGCTGTGAAACCTCAAGCTAAAGAGAATCTGATTTTGGCACGCTTTGTTTTATTTTGAAAGTCACAGGCTTTTTTTTTTAATGGTCTCTGCACAATACTCCCTGTCCTGCTCAATCTAGGATTGTTGCACATCAGCTGTGATCTGCTGAACCAGGTACAAAGCAACATGGACTGCAACAGAGTGGATCCAGTGTGAGTTGTCACATTAACTTGAATGGTAATAGATATGATCCAGTGCTGTGATGGAGTGGACACCTATGTCAGCTGTTACAGAAATGTATATATTGTGGATGCAAGTTCTTGTAAGGCGGCATAAGAATTTGCTAAATTCTTGACTCATTAAATGTTCATTCAAAAGTTTACATCCCCTGATGATTGTGGCCTGATAACATGAACACAAGTTGACATTAATGTGTTTGAATGTCTCCGAAAGGTAACCATCCTCACCTGTGATCTATTAGCTTGTAATCAGTATGTGTGTATAAAAGCTCAGTGAGTTTAATTGCTCCTGACAGAGACATTCATCTTTACCCAGTGCTGCACTGACATTCCTGGATTCTGAGTCATGGGGAAAGGGAAAAAAAATGTTCTGCAGGAACAGTTAATTGAACTATGCAAAACAAGAGGGGGTTATAAAAAGATATTCAAGGAATTAAGGATGCCAATAAGCAGTTCAAACTCTAGCTAAGAAATGGAAAATAAGGGATTCTGTTGAAACCAAACCACAGTGAGGTAGACCAACAAACATTTCAGCGACAACCGCCAGGAAAAGTGTTTGGGATGCAAAGTAAAACCCACAGATAACTTCAGCTGAAATAGGACTCTCTGAAAAACATTTTCAAGATGCATAACAAGAAGGCACTTGAGGAAAAATGGGCTACCTGGTTGAGTTGCCAGAAGAAAACCATTTCTATACAAATTCCATTAAGTATCCCACTGTCAACATGGCCAAAAGCACAGAGACAAGCTTCAAAACTCCTGGAGCAAAGTCATTTGGGGTTTTGAGACCAAAATGGAAAATTGGTCAAAACTGATGAAGAGATGAAAGCAGCATGTTATCAGAAAATACTGGAGGGAAAATGCCACTCATCGGCCCAGAAGCTGTACATGGGATGTACATGGACGGAGAAGGTGCTCAGGTACACGTTCTACCATCTGGCCTTGTACATGTTACATGGTTGAGCCCTTCTCTTGCAGCCTGCAGACAGATCCGTCTCCTCAAATAGTCTCTTGAAAAAATTGCAGGGTTTTTTGTTTTGCACTGCATTGGCTTCACTTTTGAACACCAGAAATGTCTGCCTGGTTGGCACTGAGCCTATTGCACAACTAAAGCACTACTAACTCTGAAACCCTGTTGGAATATTCCTGCCAACATTTTAGACTATCTCTATGGCCTTTTGTTTTTACATTTCTAAAAATGTGTACAGGACACAGTTAAATAATTCTAGTAAACAATGGAGACACAGAGTTGTTAGGATAATTGATGAATCACGGTAAAAGAAACTTTCTGATGAGATGACTGTTTGAGTGAACAATAACTTGTGTACTTTTGAAATTGGACACTTTGATTCAATTGAAAAATCTAATTTCACTCTTACATTTCAGTAGTTTGATTAAATCTTGCTCAGCTGAATGCTATTTGACTTAGGCTCCAGTCCCTTAAATGAATCCAGGAGTCTTGGCATCAGGGGGAAAAAGTGTGCTCCTTGTGCAGCAGTAAGATCTGCTCAAATTTTCACATATCTACCATGATTATCAAAACTGTGACACATAGAAGCAGATGGTCTGGAATGTATTCAAATATACAGTGTACTGACTCAATGAAGACATGCCTTATGAGTGCTGCAGAAAAATACAAGTGGTGATTTTTTTTTTTTCCACTCAAAGAAACTGTGCTTACATCCTCCTTCACTCACCATGAGAGTTTCAATGATATGATGATTTGCCAGGAAGCCCTTCATGCATGCACACACACACACACACACACACACACATATACTGTGACTGTGGCAGTGTTTACCCCCCTGAACACATGTATCTCACACAATCCAGAAATGAGGACAAGCTGTGTTCTAGCTGTCCACATTCTTGTCTCTGGAGTTATATAAACAGGGCTCTCCTAATGACTCAGAGCTATCTCTGAGCAAGCACAGGTTTCGAAAAACCCATTTTGCCATGTTAAACATTAAGTGGTGTAATGGTTAGAAGGGTTACGAGTGAGGACAGAACACACTTCAGACTGGTCCTTAGGTCTCTGGTTTCCCTCATGCAAACATCTTCTTTGTCGTGCATGGGTCCACAATCCATGAAATAAAGCGGTAAGTTAATGACAAAATAATCCAAACTTTTGTAGGTTTATTAACAAACAACTGTGTTTACACCTTTTAAAATGATAATGACAACAGACACTACCAAAATACCCTGATCAAAAGTTCACACACCCCAGTTCTTAATACTGTGTATTGCCTCCTTTAGCATATATGTCAGCATGAAGTCTTTTGTGGTTGCTGTGGATGAGGGTCTTTATTTTCTCAGATGGTAAAACTGACCATTCTTCTTGGCAAAAAGTCTCCAGTACCTGTAAATAATTGGGCTGTCTTGCATGAACTGCAGATTTGAGATCTCCCCAGAGTGGCTCAATAATATTGAGTTCAGGAGACTGAGGCCCCATCCACATGAAGACAAAACGAGGTCAAAACGCATACGTTTTTTGCCGAATCTGCATATCATCCATGTGGAGACGGCGTTTTGTGGGTCTGTAAACAATCATTTCTGAAACCAGGCTCCAAAGTGGGAAGATTTAGAAACGCCGTATACATGGCTCCGTGTATACTGGCTCTCCGCAACTTTTCAGATACGCTGACATCATATTTTCACTTCGTCATTAATACGCATGCGCCACAAGCGGCACTATGGCAACAACAACAACAACAACAATGGCGGCGTACTATGTAGCGTATGTGTTGATGAAGCTGATGATCCTGCTATCCCTTTAGCAGCAAAATCTCCTTCTTCTCAACCACCACAGAGTTGAACAAACAATCACCTCTCTGTTTACAATCTCTGTTTACAACTTTTGCCAAAAGTCTTCATGCCCACTGTTTTTTTTTCTGTTTCCCTCATATCGTTACAGCGCCCCTAGAGGTCTGGCAAGTGTTTTACAGCGTCTTCATGCGTATCGAGTGCATTCATATGGACACACACATTTTCTGAGACGCCTTCATCTTTATGACGATCGTTTTGGAAACTGTTAAGCATTTTGACTTCGTGTGGATGGGGCCTGAGATGGCCACTGAAGAACCTTCACTTTATTCTGCTGTAGCCAGTGGCAGGCCGACCTGGCCTTGTGTTTTGACTGACTTCAATCAATATAACTTTAGGACTGTTTCACTTAGCAAGATATTCAAATAATTCATCTGGAAACAAGTTCAATTTTCTGACTAAAATGTTTACTTTTAGATATCTGTGTCTTATACTAAGTCTGCTGAGATATTTTGACTAGAAATTAGAAGAATATACTTGGCAAGATATTGAAAATTGGCAGTGTAGAGGCAGCAGCATAAAACACAGATTGGATGTCCACATTATTTTCCCCCCTCCAACTCACTAATGGCAATTTGACTGGATGTTGTCAGTTTTCAAGGATGTATATATTGCCTGTTTCCAGGAGGGGAGGAGTTGGTAAAAAATAATAATAAAATTAAAATCATGTTGTGGAGTTCCTCTCCAGCTGCTGAAAATGTAGTTTCCCTGGAGGAAGATGACCAAAATGCTACATACATTGATAGTTTTCGACTGAACGATATTCCATGGAAACAGCCTCTGAGTAAGTAAATTGTATGGATACATGCCAGCTTTTGGCATCCGTATAGCTTGGAGGGAAGTCAACAACTCCTCTTCATCTCTCTGTACCTATATCTTGGCAGCCTCTCTGCACTGATATAAAGTTGTCTGATCTGTTCATGCATGTGCATGCTCGGCTCATTATAGCTCTTGACACTAGACACATCTGGCTGCTCTTTATCAGTGTAACACACGTGGACTAGCCAGAGATTACTCACCGAGTCACCATGCATTCCCTCTCACTCCTTGTGGAGGATTCTCACATTTTAGCCAAGCAGCTGGATAAGAGTGATTACTCTGAAAGTGTCTCTTAGAGCAGCAATGAATTTAACACCGTCTCCTTGTAAAAGACTAAATAAAAAAGGAAAAGGCTGCAGAAAAGTTTGGAAAAGAAACAGAAACAAGGGACTCAAGAGACAAATAACTCAAAGCTTTGTCAATCAATAAACCTCCTGTGAGTGTTTCAGGAGAGGGAATCAGATGTTTACACAGATCTTTCTAAGTAGTAACAAGAAGTCACGACTCACTGGTGCAATTCAGTCTCACTTAATCCCACTGCAACTTGTGTGGCACTTTCTGTTTGGTCTGAGGCAAGGTGAAACACCACGCTCAAAAATAAAGGACACAAAAGGGAAAGAAGGACTCCTGAAGAGAGTTGTATTTACAGCGCTTGGCCTTGCTGCTGCAGTGACTGAGAGGGCTGTAGTGACAAGTTTGGAGCCTGGGACGGCTGCCCGAGCACGCTCAGTGGGACACCCTCCCAGGCTTTTCCCACATCACTGGGAGCCAAGGGGGGCCAGGGGCTGAGGCAGGGGGTGGGCTCCTTGCTCCGAGCAATCTTCTGGGCTGTGGCTGGGAAAGGCTGCAGCCCACTGTTCTCATCATCTCCCCCTGTAGTCGCTAACCCCGGAGAAAGAGAGAGAGGGAGAAAGAGAGAGAGAGAGAAGGATGAACAGAGAGGAAGAGATACCCAAGACAAATCTGTGGTCAGGGAGTCAGAGCAGGAGACTGAGTCAGAGGACAGCTGATGTGCAGTGACAGAGGACTGGCTGTCAGGTGATAACAACTTGAAACAAAGCAGAGCGAAGTGACATTGTTCTTAAGTTACAAAGGAAACTTGTTTCATTGTGATCTTAGAGCTAAAAACTGGATGAACATCAAAGTTTTTCAGTTTAAGAAGTTTTGTTTATGCCTTTTCCCATATCCAGAACTAAACTGTTGTCGTCCTTTCGAAATGACTCATCAGACAAGTGCACAACATTAACAACCCCTTGCGCCTACGCAACATGTGGACCTCAGCTTTCCTTTACGCAAGACTTTCTTTCAGACAGCTGCTGGTTGTGGGGACTGAATCATGTTTGCTTGTTTTAATTAATCTGATTCCACTCTGGTCAGATCTTTTAAAGTCAAACTTGATTTTCTTAACTTTGTATTCAGTCTATTCTTAAGCCCATATGGAATTCTATAAAGTAGTTCTTGTGTCCAGACTGCACCATGTTGCAGTAGTCATGTTGCATCAGAGCAAGTCAGGGTTCCTGGTTCCAATCCATGTTAGGGCCTGTTTTTTTTTTTTGTTTTTTTTCATGCAGTGTCCTTGTGTGATGTAGGTAACCCCAGCAACTATGGCATTAAGACACGTTAGGGAAACTGAAGTTAGTCCCAAAACTCACCTGTGTTTTTTTTCTCTAGTTGTTCTCACAGTGCTACAACTGCACCTTAATAGCACTGATTTTTTTCTCATGTTCTTGTGTGTGTTTTGTGTTATAATGGATCATCTCTGTCAATTGTTGATCTAAATTAATGTGTAAATGTGCATCGTCTGACCACATGTTAGACCTGTGATAAGTGTGGAACTTATTAGGGCCCAAACCCCACGACCAGGATCTGCACTTTTACCTCCAAGTTACGTGCCTTCATGGTGAGGTATAACTGAGTGCACAAAGCCACACAATTTGAAATGTGAAATTTTAAGACTGGAGTGTTTTTGTCCTGATTCATGCTCCATAGCGCCCCCTAGCCTCTGAAAAAACAGCCTGACCAGCTGCTTTGAGTTAAAGGCCTCAATTACTGCAAAAACTGAAACTTAAGCAAGTATTTATGTCTTATTTATAGTAAAGAATCGTATTATTTTTCTTTATTTGAGCCACATTCACAAATATCTTGCTTCAAATAGTTTGAAGATAAAAATGAAGTCTGAACTGTCTGTAACAAGTCCACAAAATCTGCCAATGGGATAAGAAAAACTTTGCTTGCGAAGTTTTTTTTTTTTTTAATTGGAAAGATGTTTAAATGCAATAAACTTTTTTCTTTTCCCAATAGGCAGATTTTTTTATCTTGTTGGAAGCAATTCAGACCTCTTTTTTTATTTAAATAACCTGACATTAAACATTTTCCTGGACTTATCAGTAGAATGTAGCGCATATCTGGAATAATAAGACAAATATTGCTAGAAATAAGACATGATGACTTGCTGAAATTTCCGTTTTTGCAGTCCATTTCTTGGCCTACCAAAAAGTCTGTTACGACTATAGTGGATTCTGAACAGGAAGTTTGGAAATTTGAGCAAAATTTCACATTTTTGTCGTTCTATTTATTTTAAACAACTCCTCCAAAAGATAAGATAGATAATTGATAATAAGAATTAATCAAGTCAATTTTTATGGCTCAGTAAGCGTAGCTTAAACTGACGACCAAAGCTGATGATTGTTTCACCAACATGTAAACCTTAATGGCTCTTCTGTACAAGTGTAGTAAATTAAAGTAAAACAACCCCTGTTTAAGCTGCACCAATTTCTTATCTAAGTCTCACCAATTTCTCACCTAACCTCCACCTTTTCTGATGGTATGGTAGGCAAATAAAACTAATTAGGTCCAATATCAGTGAATATCTGTTCCTGACAGGGAAATTGATCAGAAAACTAGTTATCATTGGTTGACATATTGAAAAATGGCTGCCATAGGTGCCATGTCGTAAATTATTGTGTCCATATCCACATCTTTTGGAGAGCGTTTGGCCCAAATTTCATTTTGTATGACAAAATGAACAATTGTTTTGGACTTTCTAGCTGAGCTGCTCCACCGGATGTTAGATTAGGACCCAAACAAGGTTCAGTGTCACAGCCTGAGTGCATGCATTTCTTTTTTTGTCCCATCAATATGAGGCTGCCCTTGCTGGCAAAGGGGAGTCATGGGATTTTGCAAGAAGATCTTGTGGCACATGCTGCAGGTGCTGTATGAAATAGCTTTTTGGTAGCTTTTTAAGACAAACATGAACAAAGACGATGGCCTGCTTTATGCCACTTGGGGCTGTAAATCTATGTGGAACCTGCCTCCTGCCCTATGACCCCTGAGTTAGGCATCAACCCAAACATGCATTTCAAAACTATATGTTGGTGAAACAAGTGTGGAGTGTTTCTTTTTTTTTTTTAATACAGCAAATCTTTCATAAGTTGTGCAAGAAAACAGAGAGTGAAAATATGTGTTTAAGGTTGAAGAGGCAGCTACAGAACTGTCATGTCTGCTTCAGTTTCTGGTCCCTTTCAGTGGTAGATGATGAAACTGTACAGTTTGTGTGGCCAGCAGTGGTAGCAGAGATAAGGCCCAGTGAGCAGGAGACAAGAAGGTCTGTTTTACGGGTCACTGACCAGGCAACCATTAGCAACGGGCTCCATTGTTGTAAACAGTGCATCAGGAGTGAAGTGGTCACACATTTCCCCCCCCTTGCAATATATGACAGAGGGGACATCTGCTGATTTGACAACCCTCTCCTCTTAGTTGTTGGGCTGAAGCTCTCTTCTCAGTTTTGTTCTCTCTCTCTCTCTCTCTGTCTCTCTCTCTCTCTCACACACACACACACACACACACACACACATACACATACACGTACACACTCAATCACACGCTTCCTCGCTAAAAGAAGCAAATACAGGAAACCACCTTTATCAGTCACTCCACCCCAGAAGTAGTTTTTGCTGCGTCTGCAAAGCTGAATGTTTACAACCAGATTCAGCTTATATCAGCGCTGTGACGCCCTGACACCACAACACTCAATCCAAGAAAAATTCTGTGGAAATTTTCACCTAAATAAGTCGACATCACCCTATTTCACCACAACTCAAAAAGATTACAATGACACATAATCATTTTTGAACTCTTATTATGTAAGTGGGGATTTTCTGGGTTTCACTCTGGGCTCATTTGCTCAAAATGTCATTTTAGCATGACACTTTACCCCAAACTGCCCTGGTGCTACCCCCAGCATTTAAACCAACCCAAAGTTGATATGACAGAACAGGAAATGTATAGGGTACTAATAACATATGGGTATGTGGCTTGTGGCTCACCCAGAGACTAAGGCTGCAGTGGTGTGTACAGACACTTTAAAGGGCAGTGGTGGAAAAAAAAGGCATATATAATGTGTTTGGCTCAAGAGAGGCACCTTTGCTGTTTAAGCTCCCAAGTGTGTACTTTATAACAATTTTTGGCTCCTAAAGGTCGGGGGGGACATGCATGTTTTGGCTCATGGTAAAGCAGTTCATCATGTATTAACCAACCAATGGAACAGATTGGTGTGGCTCCCCAACCAGGAGGACACTTTTGCATGTGTTTTGGCTCCCAAGACGGCCCTTTAGCAAGCATCTGGCTACTGAGAGGGCTCTCTAACATAGTTTGCCTCTCAAGGGGGCACTTTAGCACCATAGACTGTATAAAACATGGACATAGTCTCTGTGACGTCACCCGTCTGTTACTGCAGCTCTGCTTGAGGCTAAATGACGGGTGCAGCCATATTGGACGAATGGGACGAGTGACGAGTGCCCAAACTCACAGCTATTGGGCACCCGTCAGTCACGTGATCTGAGCTGTGGCTCTGATTGGGTAAGCTCTCGATCCTAATATCTTCCAAACGGCCGAGTCAGGAAAAAATTCACCCCCCTCACAGTGTGTGCTGTTAGCAAAATTAGCGATTTCGGCTCTGAAAATGGCCTTTTTCCCGTCTGCTTGTACAGGACTTCCGGTGCTTCTGGAGCCAGCCTCAAGTGGTCACTGGAGGAGCAGCAGCTTTATAGCACTTCCGTGTTGTCACATTTTTTCAGACTGGAGGTTGCCACTCGTTTAGCACATGTTTTTTTTTTTTTTTTTTCTCCCTAGCGGTCACTTCACTGCTTGTTTTGGTGCCTATATTGACACATAACAAATGGTGTTGCTCCCAAAAGGGCACTTCAGCATGTTTTGTCTCCCAAGAGTCCACTAAAGTGCATGTTTTGCTTCCCAAAAAGGCACTTAACACCTGTTTTGGCTTCCAAGAGGGCCCTTTAGTGATTGGCTTCTAAGAAGTCACTTTGGCTCCCAAAAGGGTGTTTTGAACATGTTTTTGCTCCACAGAGGTGGGCACTTTAGCATGAGTTTTGGCTTCCAGGGGGGAAGTTTATCATGTTTTATCAGCCATGGGGCAGATACATGTGGTTCACCGACCAAAAGGGCATTTTACAAGTGTTTGGCTCCTGAGAGGTCAGTATATCATGTTTTAAGCAGCTAAAGGTGTTGATCAGTGTGGTTCAACAATCAGGAGGACACTTTTGCATGTGTTTTGGCTCCTGACTGGGCATGTGTATTAAGAGTTGGGCCACAAGAGGGGGGAGACAGCCTCCCCCGCACCCCCTTTATGCACACTACTGTGTGGATATGACTCAAATTGTGAACTTTGGTTAGTTCTTACATGAATCGCAGTGTGCACGCTCTGTTCCAACTGTAACAGTTTTAGAAATCTTACAGGGCAGGGCTTGTCCCAAATCAAACCCTGAACCTTCACACTTACCAGAAATCATGATCACATTTAACAAATGTAAACAGGTGTTCTCCTGTTATTTATGTATTTATGGAAACTATAAACCATTTTTTGATCCTTTCCCACCCCTCCCTCCAAGACGACAATATGGTGACAGTTGAGTGTGGGTAGTGTTCTACTCTCAACTTTTGGAGTGTTTTTAGTGCACCTGCTGAGAAATCAAGGTGCACTGCATTTTTACATACTGTCAGTGTGAACACACTACAAATAAATAGTGTTAGAGCAGTTGTGCATGGTTTGGAACACAGAATCAGTCTTGCAAAAAGTGATGTGTTCCCATCTATGTCAAAAACGTGTTGCTCATGTAATGCATTAGTTAAGACCATCAGACCCAGTGACAACAATTTTATGTGCTTTAAAATAATGGTTTATAACATAAAACGAACTACTCATGATTCATTTTAACAAGTTTTAACATTTTTTTAATTTGTTTTGAGATATTTGCAGGGAATTACAAGAGCAGGGGAAGGTAAAAACATAAATAAGCAACAATGAAAACATGCTTTAACATGAAAATGTAAAAAATGTAAATAACTAAAAAAAAAAAAAGAATCATCTTTCTTTTCTAATGTTTGAAGCAACAGGGTTTACTACTGTGTTTGAAAACCAGCAGATAAAGTCTCACAGGAGCTTTAAACATCCTCAGCATTCATCACAAGTATAAAATAAAGTTGTAAGGAGTGATGGATAATAATTACTACCCTGATAGCAGCAGAGGGACTTTCCTGGTAATGAAGACCGTGTAGGGATTTTACAGCTGGGCTACAAGCAACTTCAAATGCAGCAGTTTCATTTTAATCATGATTGAGCAACATTAGATGGGCTTAGTCACATAAGTTACCAATTATTATCAGTTCTGACAAAGCTTTGCTCAAAGAAGACGGTAAGTGAAAAAAGTACTAACTTAAAAACAGTCTCATCTAACAAATTGCATGTTTTTGCTATTCCTGGACAAATGTGCATTTATCTTTATGACAAAAGATTGTGAAAATGATATCAATTTGTAGTGGAAACATCTGATCCCTCCTGGAAGAAGTGGACACACATGCCTGACAGTGCAGTCCAGATAGGAGTCATCCCCGGGGTCTGTGTGTAGAAGCAGTTTATAAATTACACCACTGAGGCTGGAGGAACACTAATACAGAGCATGTGTGTGTGTCAAAGGCTGGATCTATGTATTTCTGAGCACAGCCATGTTCTTTTATTTACCTGTGGATGAATAAAGAAATGATTTATCAATTCACCTCATGGCCCCTCCTCTCTCACCCAACCCCCTGCTCCTTGTCTTCTCTGGGGAATTAATCAGCTGTCTGACACATGCACCGAGGCAGACAGAGGGAGTCAGACACAGGCAGGGAGAAATATGAAGGGGTGGGGGTGGGGGGGCGAGGATGGCACGAGTCAAATTGGAAACATATCCTTTCAACATGTCCTATCTGAGCATTTTATCTGTGAGAAGAGGTTGAAGGAGGGTGACCCTTTGGTTCAAAGGCCTGACTCAGTTCTGTGATGAAACTGCGGCCAACATCTTACCCACCAGACGGAACGAAACGACTGTTGGGAAATGAAATTGTTGCGCAAAGCTCCTCTCAGAACACCTGGAACACATCCTGGGGAACAGCTGGGGGGTGAAAGAAAAAAAGGACATTTAAACTCAAGTGTTTCTAATTATTATTTTCTATTCCTGATAAGAGCAGTCATGGAGAACACATTTAAAGAAAGATAAAACAGATTATTCAGTATCGAGGGTGAGCCAACAGAGTGCTCCTCCCCCTGATGCTTTGAAGGAAAAAGGACTTCTGCTCCTATGGTCCATCACCAGCTTCTATTTTTATCCCAGCCCAGGTGGAATGAGATCCAGATGGGGCACCTGATCACCCCTCTCTTTCCCACTCTGCTCTCTGGGCTGGACTCTTCCTACGCTCACATCTAAGGCTCCAAATGCCAGCAACACATCATCCTAAAGACTAAGTGAATCGGTGGGAATTGAATTAAGCAGAGAAATAGGGTCTGCATGTGTGCATCTGACCTGCTGTGATTACCAAAATGATATGGAAATTCAATTCTTGTTTGAAAAGTGCAATGTCTTGAGCAATATTTACCATCCAGATTGATTTAACCATAAACACATTTCAGTATGGTACTACCAATTGACCTTGCAGGTAAATTTGCACCATAAAAATGCAGATCACAATAAAACAGTGTCAGTTTCAACATACAATTCAATACAGTAGAAAAAAAAAAAAAAGGTTTGGTGATTTTGCAGCTTGCCTGCATTAGAGGCACATTCACTTGAAGTGTTAGGGCAAGAGGGGGCCATGTCTTATGATCCAAAGGCAGGGTAGAATACCCCAGACCCAATGGGTTAACCTAACAGGAAACCTGGAGGATACACCCTATTAGGCCTGTACTTCCTGCTACTTTGAGGCATGTACAATTTATGAGCCCAGAGGTACGCTGCACCACTGCAGATCTGATGGATTTCCTCTTTTGCTCTCCAAAAAAAAAAAGACTGAGCCAGAGCATTTTATGAAAGAAAAATGAGAGAAAAGGAAGAAAAAAAGGCAGATAAGGTGAATAAAAGAACCATCTGCGGGGCATTCTGCATAGCCATGAGCCAAACGGTCTGGAAAGCATCACACATCTTGGCAGTACATCCTATAAATATTCTCAGATCTTATAATTCAAATGAAACGTTGGAAGATATTAAATGGATCCTGCCTTCAAACCAGTTCATGTCAGTGCCAGTGATGCAGCTACAGCAACTCACCAGGAATAGATGCTCCCTAGAAATAAGTGATAAATTGATGGCAGATCTGCATAAGAGGCTTCAGACAGGCTCCTTGTCTACAACAACACTGTCTATCTCACATCGTCACCACGGTGAAAAAACAGTGCATACAGGAAAATTCTCTGTTTGTAATGTTTAGAAATTTTCTTTTATTTATTCATCTTTTTTTAAGTTTTTGTTCCTATGAGCTATTTATAAGTTGTATGACAGCAGTGCACTCCGGGAATAAGCTATTTCACAACATTTAACATTTGATTTGATGTTATTCTTAGCAATATGATCATGTATCAAAGTTGTATCACAATAAAAAAAGAAACACCTAGCCATCAACTTCCTCTCATCGTGATCATCGTCAAGTTTTATGGTGTGCAGAAAGCAGGAGACCAACCGCCGTCTGTCTTCAGCGAGGCGGCGTTCTGGTTTGTTTGTCTGTGTGTGGGTGAAGAAAAGTGGCGCTTACGCATTTGCCAAACCATCAAACGATGTCTCTGCGATCTCTCGGCAGGCCCCACACTCTCATCTCGTGATGTAATCTGTGCTGCAGCTCCTTGTCTACAGACTTCTCTTGGCCTTGTCTTGCAGAACTTCAGCCTGGCGTGACAAACACCTTATGTGGTGCATTTTATTTTTACAACAGCACACAAAGTTTCTTTTTCAGACACGAACAAGTAAGTTTGTCTTTTGGGTACTCATTAAAACATCTATTGACTTTCTTACACGTTTACTGAGAATACTCAAACTACAAAACACGTTTGTCTGTATTGGTCTTTCAATCACCAATTTATCGATTTTAATACTTTGTAAACAAAGACAAACCTTCTTCTTTTCACAGAACCTACACAAAACCAATACACAATAAGTGGGGTCTTTGTCTGGGACTGTCGTAATACTACCGTGCATAACACTGCCTGGCCAAAAAAGAGTGGATTTAACAAACCAAGTAGGTACAAGCCATCAGCTATATAGTCGATCATCTAACTGAGGCCCAGGGTGTCCTGGTGCCAAGTGCACATATAGACATCCTTACGCTTAAACATGGTGTTTGTTATGGACAATCTGTGACAAGCATAGAAGTCCAATAACAAAGTACCACTTGGGTTCAGATTGGGGGGGTGGGGGTTCCTCCCAATCATACCCCTCCAGTTCTCACTGTCGTTGCCAACATGGTTTTCTTCACCAAAAAAAAGCGTGATTGGTGAAAGAATCGCTCAGATGGCGATCAAAAAAATGGGACGACCTACCTGTCTGACGTCATTAAATCACGTCCATAGTCCATACCCTGGATATTCACTCTCCTTTCCACCAGAGGAATCCAGAGTTCAAACATATCAAAAGTGTTGTTTCATCAAATTATTCCAAGTGGTGAAATTTCTCCTGTAAAGTCCGTTGTTTGTCTGTCTGTCGTGTCCGTTCTCATCAATAACAGCAGCTTCACAGTCTTAGAACATTTCCTCCTCAATGTCAATCTGACAAAGCTTGGGATGATTTATTTTTTTCCACTTCTGGGTATAAGACAGAAGTGTCCCCAACTTGTAGTTGTGTTAACTCAAACAGCGTAAAAGCCTCCTACCAGGCTCATTTCTTAGCCCTCAGTTATCAGCCCTGAAAGTCACATGTACAGTAACCAATAGCCTCACTGTTCACACAAAGCCTGCTGTAGCTAGATATACTACGGAAAAGGCAATTATTTTTTATGAGTGTATTCATTCATATTTATGTGCGCACCAAGAACAGTTGACTACAAGAAGACACTGAGCACTGATGCGGCTGGTTTGGTTTGCCCAAAGACATCAGACTAGTCTGTGGTAATGAGAATGCATCAGCTGGTGTTTGACACCTGACACTTAAAACTCTCCGATTGGGGGGGCTAACGTGCCCTGGATATGTGTAATATTGACAGGGGACAAAACTTAAGTTGACACCCATGTACATGTCAAATCTTGCAGCTTTAGTCCCTTCAGCTTGAGATGTATGTGATAGTCACAATATTCAGTTGCGACACAAATGTATGATTCCAGTGGTTTCTGGCTCCTCCAGCAACTTTGAGCTACAGGCCTGGAATTTTTTGTGCACAATCATCATGAACAGTTCTACAAAAAAGTCTCGACAATCATAGTGAATTCCAATCAAGTTCCAAAAATTGAGTTTAACAACTCAGGCTGCAACATGCCCAGAGGGGGGTGTATTGTAAGAAGACAAAGACTGAGTGAAAGAAGGAGTAAGAGGAGGTGGATGGAAAAAGGAGAAATGGAGTAAGAAGCAGATGGGGTGATTAAGAGAGAGAGAGGAGTTGAATGGGGACATACAGGAGAAGTATGTTAGAAGAGGATACTCCAACAAGAGGCAGGCGTGCAGTCTCCACCACTGTCAGAGATGATAGAGTAAGTCAACATCTTCTAAGACACTGTCTCCATTATAACTGCACTAAAAACAACAGTGATCCTTACATTGCTCTGCTCTTCAGACTGTATATGTCTCTACTGTGTCACTGCAGCAGACTGTAAAAGCTTTTGGGAATACAATAGAAAGTGATAATGAATGAATGATGTTTATATTATCCCAGGTTAAGGGTGCACATATGAAACTGACTCTGAATCAATCACTGAATCTGACTCCCTTCCTGGATCTAAATCTGACATTACCAGTCATGGCATAACTCATATCATTAGGCAAATTTCTAAAATGCGGTATTGTCTTATCCAACTTACTAGTTGTTATATATTATGGCAAGGGGAATTATGTTTTAGGTGTCTTATACAGAATATTCAAATACCACACCCCCTTTGCATGAATTGGTTTTATGTACTGATACCTTTTTTTTGTCACACAACCCACACAAACATACGTTTAGAGCTGTGTTTCTGACCAAATGGGGAAGTCGAAAACAAATTTCAATATCAACTCAGTTTTTTTGNCTTATGTGGTGCATTTTATTTTTACAACAGCACACAAAGTTTCTTTTTCAGACACGAACAAGTAAGTTTGTCTTTTGGGTACTCATTAAAACATGATAACTGAAAGAATGTGCAAATGACTCTTATGAGTTTGATGTTTTGTGCAAACAGACATAACCAGAAAGTTAGTGGTTAAATAGCTAAAATTATGAAACATTTGTTTCTGTTTGGAAGAAGAAAAGTGTCTTGGATGTGTTTTGGTTATGTGTTATTCACCCCAGAAACAGACCCTGACAGCATTATGATGGCACGTATACACTGCCTGGCCAAAAAAGAGTGGATTTAACAAACCAAGTAGGTACAAGCCATCAGCTATATAGTCGATCATCTAACTGAGGCCCAGGGTGTCCTGGTGCCAAGTGCACATATAGACAGCCTTACGCTTAAACATGGTGTTTGTTATGGACAATCTGTGACAAGCATAGAAGTCCAATAACAAAGTACCACTTGGGTTCAGATTGGGGGGGTGGGGGTTCCTCCCAATCATACCCCTCCAGTTCTCACTGTCGTTGCCAACGTGGTTTTCTTCACCAAAAAAAAGCGTGATTGGTGAAAGAATCGCTCAGATGGCGATCAAAAAAATGGGACGACCTACCTGTCTGACGTCATTAAATCACGTCCATGGTCCAATGGGACCTATAAGTGAGAGGAAAGGTGGTCTCCTTAGGTCTCAAGTTTGTATAGTTTTCACAACAAAGTAGTTTAATAAGGTTCACCACTTTAAAGAGGACATTTCAGGCAACAAACAGACAGACAGCACAGGCAAGAGTAGTTATTGTCGTCGAAGTGTCAGAATCTCGTAAAGGAGGAGTTACAGTTAGACTGTTTGCTTGGGATGATTTATTTTTTTCCACTTCTGGGTATAAGACAGAAGTGTCCCCAACTTGTAGTTGTGTTAACTCAAACAGCGTAAAAGCCTCCTACCAGGCTCATTTCTTAGCCCTCAGTTATCAGCCCTGAAAGTCACATGTACAGTAACCAATAGCCTCACCGTTCACACAAACCCTGCTGTAGCTAGATATACTACAGAAAAGGCAATTATTTTTTATGAGTGTATTCATTCATATTTATGTGCGCACCAAGAACAGTTGACTACAAGAAGACACTGAGCACTGATGCGGCTGGTTTGGTTTGCCCAAAGACATCAGACTAGTCTGTGGTAATGAGAATGCATCAGCTGGTGTTTGACACCTGACACTTAAAACTCTCCGATTGGGGGGGCTAACGTGCCCTGGATATGTGTAGTATTGACAGGGGACAAAACTTAAGTTGACACCCATGTACATGTCAAATCTTGCAGCTTTAGTCCCTTCAGCTTGAGATGTATGTGATAGTCACAATATTCAGTTGCGACACAAATGTATGATTCCAGTGGTTTCTGGCTCCTCCAGCAACTTTGAGCTACAGGCCTCGAATTTTTTGTGCACAATCATCATGACCAGTTCTACAAAAAAGTCTTGACAATCATAGTGAATTCCAATCAAGTTCCAAAAATTGAGTTTAACAACTCAGGCTGCAACATGCCCAGAGGCATTGTAAGAAGACAAAGACTGAGTGAAAGAAGGAGTAAGAGGAGGTGGATGGAAAAAGGAGAAATGGAGTAAGAAGCAGATGGGGTGATTAAGAGAGAGAGAGGAGTTGAATGGGGACATACAGGAGAAGTATGTTAGAAGAGGATACTCCAACAAGAGGCAGGTGTGCAGTCTCCACCACTGTCAGAGATGATAGAGTAAGTCAACATCTTCTAAGACACTGTCTCCATTATAACTGCACTAAAAACAACAGTGATCCTTACATTGCTCTGCTCTTCAGACTGTATATGTCTCTACTGTGTCACTGCAGCAGACTGTAAAAGCTTTTGGGAATACAATAGAAAGTGATAATGAATGAATGATGTTTATATTATCCCAGGTTAAGGGTGCACATATGAAACTGACTCTGAATCAATCACTGAATCTGACTCCCTTCCCCCTAGATTTAGACTGTAATGGTCAGTACCGTATTGAGTATAGTAATCCGTTTAAAGATTTTACGCCATAACAGAATAGGTTGAATGATCAACAATATATAATACCGTTCCCCTTAATACAAAATCCACAGAATATGTCTTATAAGTTTATGGTGTGGGGGAAACGTACTTAACCAAAATACATGACTATGGAAAAAAAAGTCACACAACCCACACAAACATACGTTTAGAGCTGTGTTTCTGACCAAATGGGGAAGTCGAAAACAAATTTCAATATCAACTCAGTTTTTTTGTTTCCACCAAATGCTCACAGCAATTTCTCCTCAACATTGGCAGGTAGATGTTCTTTGAAATTACCTCC
The DNA here is from genome assembly GCA_008086565.1 of Thalassoma bifasciatum. NCBI lineage: Eukaryota > Metazoa > Chordata > Actinopteri > Labriformes > Labridae > Thalassoma > Thalassoma bifasciatum. The sequence continues at coordinate 39,030 of RPOG01000781.1, read as the reverse complement.
CCGAAACATGCTGATGCACACTCGTACACACACACACACACACACACACACACACACACACACACACACACACACACACACACACACACACACACACACACACACTCACACATACACACTGATCTATTCACCAAAATACACAAGGCTGCACAGCTCACCCTTTGTGGAAAATGTGAAACCTCTTGGGGGAATGTCAACTTATCTGGCTTTGTGTCATCAATAGTTCATACTTTGGGTTACACCACACATTTTTGCCGGCCTATTTTACCCACAGCTTACAGCTAAGGGCAAGATATAGGAGCTGTCACATTTTCTTGTTGGCGGTATTGTTGTTGCAACATCTAAGGTAAAGTCATTGGTCTCACATATACTTTTGGTTCCTTCCATGAACATTGTTTGAATCAGACTTTACAGAACAAATTTTAAAACACTTATTTTGAAAAAAAGTCAGGTAATTTTGCATTTTAGCTATCAAAGAAATCAGACCAATGATAACCCTTTATAACTCAGCATCACTAAAAATGGGATTACATATAGAGAAACTTTGCATGAAGCTAACTGTTTAAAGAAATCTGCCTACATGAGCAATGATGTTTTCAGCAGTCAGCATCCTGCCAGCTTTTGCTCTCAATACAGACTCTTTCCCCTGCCTCCTGAAATATATTGCTAACTAGAAACCTTCTTATGCTCAAATCCGCATTTTCATGTGAACTCTGAATTGAGATTAACTTTAATTACCAAGAGTCAAGCTTTTTACACAAAATTGTATGTTCTAGTTGTGATAAATTCATTGATAACTCAAAAATCACGATTAGGAGAAACATAAACAGTTGATGATACTCTTCATAACTTATCACACTATATTTCAGTTTCCATCTTTCTAACCACAAAGTTCTACTCATGTCTACTTATGTCTATTACATGCAATAGTTAATGTTTGGGCTCATAAATTGATTGATATCTTGTTTTGATGGAGTTATTGTCTATGCAACAATCTGGAAATGCTTTTAGCAGAGAGGTGGCATCAAGCCAAACCATCTCCCCAATGAAACAAAGGACATAATAAGGTACTAAAGCAGTGAACAAAGTCACGTACGCCTCGATGACTGAGCTGTTGTTTGCTGATAATAACATTTGATTGACTATTTTTGCTTTAGTTAAGCACAGAAGATAGTAAAAGTACAATTACATAACGTCCTCTGGATAAGAGTCCTCTCATCTGCGCCTCTTGAAGGCCAAAGCACTTGCCCTGAATCAAAAATAGCTTGCCTCTCCCACTAACAGATGATGACATTTGGAATATGATTTAGCCTTGTCGCCAAGTTACTATCAGCATGGGGCCTTAGGTAAACACATTTGATGGGACCCAAAGGTCTAGCACCAGCACTGGGGTGGGAGGACAAGCAAGTGCGCAGGCCCTTGGCCCAGCAAAGAATCAGCAGAAGCCAAGCAGGAAACATCTGGAAGACCCAGTGCAAACAGATGTCGGAGTGAGATAAGAGCACATGAGTTAGAGTTCAGCCTCCCATTTCAGTGTGATGAGGCTTTGTAACATCCAGGTGGGCTGTAGCCTTGGCTCCAACAGCTCAAAGGTCCAAATAATCAAACTTTTTTTCACACATCTGCTGGAGGCTGTGAATGTTGTCACTAGCTTGTGTTTGTTCCATTGTTCTTCATCTCATTTTGATCCATTGTCAGCCAGACTCTCTTGAGACTCCCATCATACAATGTTTTTGCCTCTCCAGGTCACCATTTACATCATTTCCTGCCATAGTTCGAACACTGTCTGGGCAACAAAGTGAAGAATGCATCAATGGTCAGCAATTAACTTGTATTGCCCATGCTGCGACTCAATGTAGAGCTGGAAATTGTTTGATATTGAATCATAGTGTCAACTTCATTGTTTATTTCCAATGGCTCATCTAAACACTTGAGGCCATATAGTCCTTGAAAAACAAAAGACTGGCACCAAGCTGGTAAAACTGTGAATGCATGTGAATGCAATTGGAAGATTGAGCTGTGAAGTTTCCATTGTGTTCCAGTTTTTAACCCTTTGCCAAGAATAATATTCTCATTCCTCCCTTATAACTACTGATTACTTAGTGTGAAAAAAATAAAAATAAAACAGAGGAGAAAATAACAGAAATTTTGAAGAAAAGTGTGTCACTCGCATAGATGAGTGAAAACCACAAGGGAGGGTTGGTTCCTGTTAAACTATAAAAAGGTCTCCCTTGGGACATAAGATCTGAAGTGGAACTCACAGATTGTTCTGCAATCAGAGGCGACTGCACACAACAGCCTGGATCTTCATAAATTGATAAATAATGGCTCCTTGGTAGCAGAGAAAAAAGTTGCTCACAGGATTGACAGAGTTAGACTGCAAAAAGATAATTGTAAGAGTATAACTTAATGATTTGATCAAAAAGTTGGTTTCTGTATTTGTATTTTTTCATTTTGATTTAGCCTCATATTATATGACCAATAAGTCCAGTCTACTGTCAGTGATGGAGTTTAGGAGTTTAGGTTCCAAGTTATTTCAGCAAAGACCAATGACACTTATTTATTTATTTATTTATTTATTTATTTATTTATTTATTTATTTTAAATTATTATTCCTAAATACGATAATGTGACTGATTTGCATTGAAATGACTAGGTGTAAAGAGACAGGAAATATAAAGGGGCAACATGAGTGTCTTGGGATGTTAAACCTCTATGACTAATAAGCTGCAGTTCCTCAAGCAACCACACGAAACAGCTTCAAACCATCAAATTTCACATTGACTACTGAGGAACCCAACCACAGTGCTGAATTGAAAAATGAACATAGAAACAAAAACAGCAGCTGACCCCTCAAAATTATAGTGACCGTAAGTGCTATGTTTTTCTTTTCTTTTTTTTTTTTTCTGGTCATTTGTTGAGGTTGTTGACCTGCTCTTGTCTACTGGATAAAACTGAAAAAAAAAAAAAAAAAACTTTTCTCAATGAGCACTATTGAGTTTAGTTTAGTTTAGTTTATCAATTTGATATATAAAAAGGTAATTCACATTCACAAACATTCCTGTAAATATGCCAGTTTAGCCAAGTTATAGCTCAATTTGTAACTTTGGCCTGAAATGTAATTTGAAATGTAATAAAAACCTGAAAAATAATAACTAGTCTGTAATACAGTAAAAGTGCTGAGCCCAAATGTAATAAAAAATGTGATAAAACTCAAAATGAAACAATGTACGATAAGTGAAATGTAACAAATGCTGAGCCCAGAACAAAATTACTTTTTGCACAAATATAACCAAGTCATTTTAGGCCATTAGTACATATTCAGCTCCAGCAAGCCAAGTTGGCTTATTATCAGCTGTACCCCCAGGGCAGTTGATATGAGCACGACAATTATTAAAATGCTTTTAAATTTTCTTAATTCAGGAATATTCAAATTTCCACTGTGCCACTGAACGTATCACTGACAAGGCTTGTAACCCTCAGTCTATGTGCACAACAGAATTTAACGCCTGGATGGTGTGACTGCATTTATCCTGAGCATGGATGGCGTGACCACAGTTGGATTTAAGGATTGGTGGCAGAAGAAAATATTCTGATATATTGAGCAAACTAGCTTTGTTTTCTCAAGACATTTAGAAAAAAAAAAAAAAAAAGGCTTAATCTTAGAAAAATATATCTGAAACATCTTAAGAGAATGGATCAATTTTTTTCTAGAAAATCATGGCCTCTAAGGACTTCTATAAAAATGCCTAAATTTGGATGAATGTTTGTCAAAATCACTTTATAGCATGTTATGTTTTAATATATGAGTTTGGGCCTGTATATAATAACTAAAACTGCATATTTACTTCCCCACACCACACATCCATACAGGAAACTTTATCTGTCAGTTGTTAAGTTAGTGGTTCAGTTCTGATATGCTCCTTTTTTCATCAAACATATTTTTCTATCTAAATAAAAATAATTTGTGCTGTCAAATACTTGAATCAGTCTGACAGGAAATATGACCATATTTGGACACACAAAGTGATCTAGACATGACTCACATTTCCCCATCAGTGCATTGCCTCAACCACACCTTTTTTCCCTAAAGCAATTTGGAAGATTTAGCAAACTACCCTCGGGATGACCACTGGTCCAACACACAAACAGGAAGTAGAGAGGAGGTCAGTGAATGAAAGGAGGAAGTGCTGGCAAACAGCAACAATACAAGAGGAGGAAACTCCCCCCTTTAAAAATAGGAACAGACCCCTGCAGTGCAATGTCTAGGGTCATGAATGCAGGCAGTGGAGACAATAGAGTAGCAAGGCCGCTGGCTGATCAGCGTAGGTGTGATGTGTCTGCGTGACTGAGATAGTAGACTATAAAGGGTCATGGGAGACGCAAGCAAGCTGTTGCAAAAACAAGACAGAAGTGCATGATGATACAAAAGTCTATTGTGAGGAAAGTCAGCAAGAGGTGCAGGTCTATCTCAAGATTACTTAAGAGCTGTAAAGCAGGAAAATGTCTATTGTTGCGCTATCGTTGACACATGTTCTTTTCAAAACTGGACAAATGTGATATAAACGTTAAAAACATTAGTGTATTGATAATAAGTAAAAAAAAATGTTTAGAAAGAAGCAACCACCCACTTTTAGTGGAGCGTCATCACAACTGCTGCCAAAAACTTCCCAGAGGAAAAACTCAGCAAGGACAGACAAAACACTGAAATTATTATCACACTGTCACATCTGCCAGTGCAGTGGTTGAGAATGTGTTAAAAAAAGTGAGAATAAAGTGAAGACATTATTGAAAAATGATTGTTAAAAAATTAGATTGTTTTTTTTCATGATGAATAAGGCTAAATGCAAAAGTGACCACTCGTTGATGATACACTTGTTGTGGTTATTAGCTATAATGAGGCTGCATTACACTCAGGAGACTGTGGGCTATTTCCATTTCAAGGAAGAATAAAGACTTAAAGACTTACTTACTTAATTCCAGACCCATAGTTCTGTATATATATATATATATATATATATATATATATATATATATATATATATTCCTGAAAAATCATACAACAATTAGCAACAACAATCATCACACAATGGATAAAATCACAGTCCATAGAGTGTCAGTGATAAAAACACTAAAATACACTTGTAGCAATGTTTCCAGCAATAAGACCTTTGTTGCTCATTGTGAGCTGAGTAACTTCTGACCTTTTCTACTTCACTGAGGACTCAATCAGAGATAAAGAAGGATGGAAACTGCTACTTCTGAACATCTTTTGCTCTTACTTTCATTATTACACTCTTTTTCCTGTTACCTTTAATGTCAAATACACCACAACTGGAACAAACTTGAGGAAGTTGCTGTAGGCAAGTACTGTAAGGTGACAGGAATCACTCAAAAACTGAAACACTGACTTGAATTTAAGGGACTGGGACAGGGGCTCAACTGTTTGTAGTAATGTTCACTCCAACCCACATGCTGCAATTATTCTGCTGTGATCTGTTCAAACCTGAGCGTCTATAAATAAAATGAAGATTGACGTTACGTTTGCTCTGCTTGGTGAGTTTGGAGTTGGTAGATGAGCACTGATAACATGACCAGGACCCACAAACCTTACACAGTGCAGACAAGTCTCAGAGCACCGAGCACTGAGTAGCCCTAAAAATAATCAGCTACGCAAACTCACAAAGTCTGCTAGTTTTCATGGTTGGAACAACAGCGCTACGTACCTGATATATACATTACATGACTCAAAGGGAATCCTGCAATCCGCTTCATACAGATTCTCTTCACAGCAGCTTCATATTTATCATGTCAACTGGTTCCCTTTAAATTCATGGAGTTAGTTGAGCGGAATAATTTTAAGTTCAATTTAGTTGACCCTAAAATTATTGCATTTAACCAACCTGGTACATTTGTGTGGAACCAGTTGACATGATATATTTGGTTACAGTCAATGTTTTAATTTTTGGAGTGTGACGAAGGCATCAGCATACTAAAATACTTACCCCCTTGTTCCACATGGAGGTGTATTTGTGGTAGTCGTAGTGGTTGTGGTGTTGGGCTCTTTCTCTCATGGAGGTAAGGTAACAAAGTAAGAGTGAGGTCTAACAGTGCCGGATATGTGTGTGTGTGTGGAGTTGCATCTAAGAACATTTTGCTCTTTCAGAAGTTTGCTTATACAATGGATTACACACACCAGACTACTATCACACTAGTATTGGGATCGACGTCTTAGTAATGTCGTAACGTAATGATTGCACTCTTCAAGAACTGCAATATGTAAAAAAGTGAACAGGACAAACCAGGTATCTGTCAGCGAATGAGCACAAATGACCTCAAGTATTATTATTATTTATTTTACTTGGTTAAGAAGCCAGGAAAAAAATCACTCTGAACTCTTCGTACTTTCCAACCAGACTTTTCCAGGATTTAGCACAGCCCTTATAGAGTTACATGAATAAATGAGAGAAGGAGCAGAGGAGTCAAATTGAAATGGCAGATGAGACAAATCACACCTGTGGGAAAAGAACAACTGTTATCTTGAGAGGCATGTCCTCCGATAGAAAGTGACAAGTGTAATTTTAACAAAAAGAGCACAGGGTCCTCAGACTTGCAACAGATCATACATCAATTACCTCATTTGGATTGATTTTGACAGGTTTAAATGTGGTACACAAGCAGATAATGGTTTGAGAGATAATGGAAATTTCACTGAGCCGAACACTGACACACTGTCAAAAAGATAAATTGTTGGGTCAGGGAAAGGGCTGCAACAAAAGCTGAATATTTAGCTGACAAGCATGCATATATTTGAATGATTAGAAGTTGACTTTCTCTTCTGCAATCCATCATTTTGTGAAGGGGAAGCAGTGTCGGTGGTAGCCGGGTGACTTACATGATGTGTCAAAACCGAGTAAACATTGCTGATGACTCCCTTAAGACAAGCAGGTCAGCATTAATTATCAGACACATAAATAAAGTGTTGTTGTTTTTGGAGCCATGCACTGAGTTGAGAATGTGTGAAAAACACATCAGCCATTGCACATATAGAGAAATACAGTAATATAATGTTCTTAAAGGCACAACTGCTCATGGCACACCCACAAGAAATTCTCCAGGCACAAGTCTCCAAGGAGTTTTCTAAGGAGTTTGCAACAAGCAGGGCTCAGGGCTGCGTCCGAGGCCTTTCACCTTGGAGCTGTTAACAGTCAGGCCTGTGATCCCCAGACCCCTGTTAAAGACCCCCTTGGGTTTTGGTTCGTAACCAGAGAGTTGGAATAACATAGGGGGAAAGCAGCACACGGCGGTGCCTCATGTGGCGAGGATGGCTCAACTTTACTCCCTGCTCAGGGCCTGGAGAGAGGTCACAGGGTCACAGACCCTTATTCCCCCTCCCTCCTTTTTTTCTCTCTTTCTCAAATGCAGACCAGCCAGGCAGGTCAGGAGGAGGTGGGCTCCCATGGGTCTCCGATGGATGGACAGGGTGGTAAGGTCAAAAGAGCCTTCTGGTTGCAAGACATTTATTACTGAGCACCTTGAATGTGTAAGAACCAAACAGAGAAAATGGATGATCCTATAATTATGGCATCAACTATTTTACTAAATACTGGTTTCAAGTAATGAACAATTTTATATTTGGTCATACTTCACTTTTATCTAACAAATAAAGTTAATAGCTGCCATGATTTGTTATCAAAAAATATTATTAATTAAAAAAAAAAAATGTGTATTGGAATTCAAGTCTGACTTCTTAAATGTCCAGTTTGCTCTTCAAAATGTACACTAAAATACACATTTGTTTCTATCATTTTAAGCATTATTTGTTCAAAGTGAGTCAAGTCAAGTCAAACTTGATTTATATAGCACATTTTAAAACAACCAGTTGATCAAAGTGCTGTACAAGCCTAAAAACACCATTTATTAAAAGACAATGGATAGAAATAAATAGCTAATAAAAATATTTTAAAACAGTAGCTACGTAAAAAAGACACAATAGATAGCAGAAGAAAAAGTCACAATAAATAAAAGCAAAACAAAAAAAATGGATGTTTCCCACAACTGGTATTAAATGCCAATAAGAAGAGGTGTTGAAAGAAGTGATTTAAAGCTCTCAGTACTCTGAACTGTCCAGATATTAGCAGGCAAACTGTACAACAGTAAAGTAAATATTTAAGCATGACAAATATTGCAAAAAAATAATTTAAATAATTAGTTCAAATAAAAGTATTCACTTCGAATGTGTCCAGGGAATGGGACAACTGTGTAACCAATTAGAAAAAAAAAAAAAAAAATCAGCAACGTTTTTTTTTTTCTTTTTTTTCCAGAGTCACATTACTCAAATCACATGGTGTCATATCCCTTTTGGTGGGAACCTTGAAGACAGTGAGGTGTGTTTCAACTCCTCCTCATCAATATTTCATCAAAATGTTTGTATGTACATGGTTCACTTAAATTGTTTATCAACTGTGTTATTAATATTTTTGTGAGTTCTTACTTTGGTTGTTGAAATGGCCAAAATATAAAAAAAATTCACAGAACTATGAGGTGATGGAGGTCAGGTGGTGATTTGTTCAAGGTCTGTAGTTAACACAAAGGACAAAATGGAGAAAATGTCAATTGTGTTACCATCACTAAAGTTTGAGTTGTAGAGAACAGTTTGTCTTGTTGTCTCGTCAGATGTGTTACTGGGTTATCAGCTGTGTTACCTGTGTTTTTGTTCCTAAATTCTTATTGCTGTCAGCCAAACTGTGATATAAAAGATGAGGAATATTTCTAGAGAGCTGAGTTTTACATATCAGTGTTGAGCAACTCTCAATTCAGTGTAATATAGATTTATGTTGAAAAAATAGTCACAACTTCTGTCCATAACATTGTTAAGAAAATAAGGACCAAACCTTAAATAAATAAATGAATAAATAAATGGTTTAAATATCTAAGAATTAATTTGAGATTAAGATTGCTTACTAATAGATGAAATACATCCAATGTGTATACTGTGCAAAAAATAGAATATGAACTAAAAAAGCACAATTCACTTTATGGCACACCTGAAGTGTGCCCTTAATTACAGAATCACTGTGGTATATTTGTGTGTTAACGTGTAAGTTAGTGTGTTTCTATGGCTGTGTGTTGAATATTTTTATGTCAGACCAAAGTTAATCTCTCTCTCTCTCTCTCTCTCTCTCTCTCTCTCTCTTTGTGGTTAACATCCCTGTATGAGCCTCTCTGCTCTGTTACTGAGCTGACTGTTAACCTGTACATACAATTAGTGTGTCACTGCCAAAGAGTTTGGGAAGAACTTATTAAAAGATTATGTCAACATGACACACTTTTAAGAATGTGTGTGCATGGGTGTGTTAGTAAAATTTCCACCAGGACAGCGTCTGCAGTTGTGCTCATTGATTCTGACTTTAATAATGAGCTTTGCAAAATCAATTTAAACCAAACACCAGATGACATTTACGATAAGTGTGTGTGTTGCTTGAACACTTCAGTACTTTCCCAGTGGATGCTACATTCACATGCTCTCCTGTGTTAGCTTTACTAATTCTCCATCCTAAGGATGCATTTGCCCTCTATATTATAAGAAGACTCCAAAAACATTCCAGTATAATAATGAAAAACAAAGTTTTTGCTAGGACAACATCAACTTTTATTAAGTCACCCCCTACTGTGAAGAGTATATCACTCTAAAGAGGCTGTTTTTTTCTATGTATTTGATGTTTTTCCGTTTTTCATTTTCATACTCAGTAGCTGTGAAGTGCTCTTGGTTTCAGATCACATCTATGAAGAAGGTGTTTGTTGATACAGTCGGCCTGTATCTGATTAGCCTGTACCAACCAGCGTCAAACCTTCTGCATCAGCACAGAGAGACAGAGGAATGGAAAAATCTAAAAGGTCAGGTTGAGCGGCGGTTGATGCAGATCGCACAACAACTTTGGTAACCTGATTTTCTTCTCCTCATGCCTGATTCGCTCGTGTGAACCGAGCAGAGGTTTAAAAAGCTTCTTTTTTTTCAAACTCACACCTTCAAGGGGGGTTGGTAAACAAATGCTGTGGATCCCATGGGTGTGAAGCTCAGCCTCTTATTTGCTCCTGCCTGTCTCTGCTTGTGGCTGTGTATTTCTGTCCCTCTGATGATGCAAAGGTAGCATGCTAGGACACACATCAGCACACAAAGTTGTGTGCATACACTCTGGTTGTCTCTTGCTCTCTCTCTCTCTTTCTCTCTCTCTCACACACACACGCACACTAGCAAAAGTACCTAAACACACAGCACCTTGCAACAAAGCAACCCAAAATAACAGGCACCTGTTGCTCAAACCACAGTGTCTACAATGAAGCCAAATTAGAGCGTTTCCTTGGTAACAGTAATTTCAATCACAAACCGCAGCAGCGGCCTAGAAAACAACTACACTTAAACAATGCTGCAGTGTGAGTCACCAGTAAACAATGAATAAACATGTGTCTGTGTGTGTGTGAGTGTGTGCATGAACTCAAATTCCATTTTATTAAAGTAGATGTGCTCTACAGCACTGAATGATGTGTGATAAAAGACCTCCAAGACTCCCTGTCTGAGGGTTAGAGCAGACCGCATTAACCAGCCGTGGTCGGGGGATGATTATAAAGTTGATTGCAGTATTTGACTCAAGTGTGAAAAATAAAAAAAGCCTCTCAGATGCACTTCACCAGCAGAAACTAGTCCATCACCAACTTTACTGGCCTTCATGTGTTATAGGGGCTCCTCTAGTGGTCACAACAAGAACTTCAGAAGATATCATCTGTGACTGTTGGGCAGCTGAAGTTTATGACTTTGATCACTTAAAGTTTTAATTCTTATTTTGTTTTTCCATTGACTGGGATTTATCCTGAGTCTAAAGCCAGGACAACTGTGAGTTATGTTTGCAATGACTTACAGATTCTATTCTTTGCCCATAGCTGTTAACAGAGGACACTTCTGCATTTCCTTTTTTTGCATTAACATCCTTAAATAGACTGAGTCTTTGAGTCTACACCAACACTATCACTGAGTAAGAATAGAAAACACTAAAAAGAAAAAAGAAAAAAAAAAACGCACTTCAGATACTGGTTTTGATAGAACTACAGAAACCAGGGACAGAAAAGGTGAATTAAGCCATGAGTTGACTTGAATCGAATTCTTACAAACTGGGGTGTACTAATATTTTGGTGGTGCTCCTAATGTTTTGTACACATATGTGTTCATGTGAACTGATGTGGGGGTGTGTGAATACAAGAAGGAGGAGGTGGTCTGAGGAGCCTCACTCTTTCACAAAGGAAAACCTAATTGGAAGCACATGTGTCGCACTATGCTGAAGTCTGGGGTAGTTGAGGGGGGTTCTTATTGTGAATGAGGGTGTTACTGATGGGAGAAAGAGAGCAAAGAATGGAGGAAAAAAATCTGTTTGTTGGGGGTGGGAGCTTGGGTCTGGTGGTTGGGAGGGCATGAGAATGTAAACCTCGATGTAAGTGAGGCGATTTACTCAAGCCTGGGAATACAGAGTGGGGATGGGGGGGTGGGGGATAGTGTGAGTGGACTCAATTTAAACCATACTGTCCTACAAACAAAGTGTTATCATAAATAATGGTTTGTCCACTTCTCTCTTAATAGTTACTGTGACCTTAGTCATGTACTTCAGTCCAGTGTCTTAAATACACAGAGGCTCAAGTTTCACCAGCACCTTACACCAGCCATGCTGACATTTTTCTTCTTTTTTCTCACAAATACTCGATTTGTTTCCCATTTATGTGCATGGAGTTAATTTACATCAAGGACTCATTTAATGTGGGCTTTCAGCATTAAAGGCTTTAAGGGAATAGAGCTCGAATTAATGTTGTAATTGCTCTGTAATCATAGTGACCTTCCATTTTTCTTCTTAGCATATGGACCTCTCAGACTCAGACAGGCATGAAGACCTTGTTCCAATGATACATGAAGCTACTGTACCGTACGCTTTTCATTTGAACAGTTTTATTTCAGCACTCAACCCCCTGCCATGCAATAAGGGAGCAGCACCAGAACAAAAGGCCATGGGACTGAGCGTATATAGCCCTCCCCTTTTCAGCCCACTTAGATTTACACTTTCATAAAATGGGGCCAAAATGTCTGCAATTTCCATGTTCTTTGTTTAGAGTGAAGCCAGAAAAATAACCTCAGACCAATATAGAATTTAAAAAGACAATGCAGTGTTTTGCATCACTGTAAATGATTCAGAGCAGGCAGGTGAAAGAAGATGGGATGAAAGGTAGAGAACAGAGCAAGTGATATGAACTGAAGACTTAATGAGGGAGTGGAAGGACAGGAGAGTGGAGGGGGAGGAAAAGGAGGATGGGATATGAATGAGGAGGTTAACATGGACATCTTTCCAGGTTACAGGTTCTTCTATCCACCTCTACCTCACCTACACACAACGCAACCCCCATCTCCTCCCCCACTGGTGCTCTACCCTGCTCAGCAGCACCTGAATCCTGGGTCCCATCAGAGCTACCTGCCAGGGATTAACCAGAACCTGTTAGCCCTCAGTGTCAGATGACTGGGCTCCTTTCCACTCTCTTTCTCTCACCCACACACATACACACACGTATACACTTGGTGAGAGTCTGTAATAGGAACCAGCTGGGCTTTCAAGGCTGTGCAGCAGGCAAGACAGGCCCATTCATAACCCTCTAGTGAGTTTTAATGAAGGTGGGTTGTGGTGTAGCAGCAATGTGGAGGGAGTGGGGATATGATGAAAGAGGGGGAGGCGGTTGACTCCTTCTTTCTTACTCTCTATACCTTCCAACCAATGAATGTACTATTCTCAAGGTTGTGAGTGCAAAGCTCACCTATGGTTTATTCCATTTAGTAATAATCGGCTTTTGATCTCGATTGTAGCTACCCTGTGCCATTTGCACACATTGAATGAATACCAGTAAGCCTTTCTTCATAGAGACACGGGGCTTTCCGAGTCTCAAAGTGAGAAAAAAAATAAGATGGATGGCACTATAAGAGTTATACATTATCCCCCCACACACCCCTTTACAGCCATTACCTTACTAATGATGCTAATGGACATAAAAGGAGGCTTAAAGACGGCCATAAAAAGTTATACACTCTCTGCTTCCAAAGCTTGCCTGAATCTTTTTTGATAGTACATCTCAGTAAAGAAAAAGAAAAAAAAAGAGGGCTGCTGTAGAGAAGTACTGGAACCAGACTCATAAATTCTGAGTCTATAGGTGTCATTAACATTAACAGTGCTGTAAAGGCAAACAGTATCCGTTATTGAGCTGAAACCTCATAGCAGTGAAAATCTGTCTGATAACTGCACTTCTGGGGACCATACACCAGGACATTGACATTTATCACATGTATTATGGTGTCAGTGTTCCACTTTATTATGGTATCACATCCCACTTTATGCATATTTTCATGCTTAAATACAGGGCAAGGTTCAAATGTGGTCTGTCAAGAAAGTAACATCCACTTTAGGGCTCATCCCTCGAAAATAAAAGAATCAAAGAAAACAAATTATACCAGTTTGTTTGTAAAAGGAAAAAAAAGGTGATGGCTGTCTCGAGTGAAGATTACATTTGGAATCGATTTAAAGTTTATATGTGCACACAAAACATCCATAATGGATGCCAAATGCTGTGTGGTGTTGAGGGGATTTGATGTGTTTCTTTGTTTGTGTGTGCTGGAGAGGAGGACTGTTTTAGCAACCGGTCACCTCTGATGATTTGCCTGGTGTGAGGGTGGATGGGTGAGGGTGGACGGTAACCTGAGCCAGTGAAGTAACAGTGCAGCAGCAGCGCTTTACACCCTGAGGTCAAAGTGATGTGAACGCGAACAGAGCAGGCACTGGCACACATTCCTTGTTGTCAGAAACACAAGGATACAGGACTTAAAATTGAAATATTGTAAGATTAACACAAGGAATCAATACAGAATAATAGACCCAATTTATCTACCTCATCTTTTGAAGAATGGAATAAAAACACTGCCTATTCATGTCTTCTTGAACAGGACTCAATTAGAGTGTTCTTTTTTTCAAAACTCCAAGATATCTAATTTTCTATCCTCGCGGAAAAAAATAAAAATCTTTTGAAATCAGCTCATATTGTCAGAGTAAGGAGGTAAAAGGTGTTGGCTGAGACTGTACTGATGCACCATGAGCATAAGTAGGGAGCTGAAATTAAAAACAACTTAACAACCTCAGCACCCCCCTCTCCCTTTTCTTGCCACACAGACAAACACACAAGCTCCACATACACGCACACAACAACAGAACAAGCGTGTTTTTTTTTTGTTTTTTTTTTTATTTTGATGGGCAGATGGAGTAAAATGGGGGTCTGTCGAACCTCCCACGCTCTTCATTCAGCCCTGGTGGCCACACAGCCTTTGATATTTCCCACATAATAACTGTGTGGTTTTTCACTTAACCCCAGGAATGTTCATATGAAACAAATAGCACAACACATGACTACATTATGCAGTGTCTTGCTGGAGTACGGTAATGATCCAGGAAATATTTCAGTCATGTTGAAGCTTGATTTAATCTCCCTTTCACCTCTGTAGACCATTGCATAATTACACCACAGTTTGCTCTAGCAACGGCCCCATTCATTACTGTAACTGCAAAAGAACTTGTAGAGCAGAGACACAAGCATGAACTGCTTGGTGAGACACTGATAGACTTATGTTTCTCTTTCTGGTATTCAGAATGAGTCCCTTCCCTCAAATGAAAATAATGAACAGTAAAATAAAGCTGCGGAATGTTTTTAAGATGTAAATAATAGAAATAAGCTTGCATTAATAATCTATGTGACACTCAAAGCACTTCAATACAGCTTGTTAAATTGTTTTATTGTGGGGACCATCGGTAACTTATTCATGCCAATTCACACACAGCTGACTGTGTTACCTGGAGCAAAATGGGGTTCAATGTCTTACCAAAGGACATTTTATTGTGTGAGACTGAGACATGGAATCATAATTGCAAAAGTAATTAGGTCTGTGCAGTGATTAAGCGAGGTCTCAGGGTGGCATGCGCACAAGTTCCACCAAACTCAAAATAAATTGTACGTAGTAGCTGCAGTGTGTGGAGCAATACCTGCCACAGCAAAAAGTCATGACTTATTGTTGCCAGGAGAGGGTGCCTCATTTTGATTAAAATAAATAAATAAATAAATAAATAAATAAATAAATAAATAAATAACAAAGGCATATACATGCATTAAGGCTGTGACACTAAGCATGTGAGGGCATTTGGGTCCCGCTGAAATTATGTACATAAGAGTTGGACAAGAAAATCAATTGGAATTCACTGTGGTTGTAAGAGCCTTTTTTTGGGGTTATGTATGACAGGGTTGATGAAAAAAAATAAATAAATCAGGATTGTGGCTGAAAGAAGCCTTGGGGTCTTAGTTTTTCTCACCTTGGGGGCACTGCGTAACACATACTGGAACATAAACGCTGGATTACATCATAACTGAATGTAGTGATGAGGTACTTTTGGGTTTATCTCAATATGAAGGGGTCAAAGGCAGATAAATCGGATGGTAGGAAGTAAGTAAGTAAATAAGTAAGTAAGTAAATAGGTGAGTAAGTAGCTACGAAAGCAGGTAAATGAGCGAGGGAATGTAAATTTATTTTGAAAGATAAGGTGATTAGGAAGTAAGCAGGTGAGAAGAAAGGCAAGTAAGTAGTTAGGCAAGTAGGTAACCAAGTCTTTAAGTAAGAACATAAGTAAGTAAGTAGGTAAGTAGGTAGAAAAAACTAAGTAAATTAGTAGATTAGAATGTGAGTAAGAAAATGCGTACATATTTTAACTTAAGTAGAAAAGTCAGTAGGTAAGTTAGTCGGTAGGTCAGAAGGTAAGCAAGTAAGGAGGTAAGAGTATGCAGGTAAGTAAGGAAGTAAGTCAGTAGGTTGGTAAGTGAGTAAGTACTTAGAAAAACAGTTAAGCAAGTAAATGAGTAAGTAAGTAGTAAGTAGTAAGTTTGAACATAAGGTAGTACATGGGTAAGTAGGCATGTGAGTAAGTAAAAATTTCAAAGGAAATAGGTAAATAGGTTGGTAAATTTGAAGGTAAGTAGGTAACAAAGTAAATAAGTAAGTTGCTAAACATGCAAGTATGTAAGTAAGGAAAAAGGTAGGTAAGTAAGACAGTAGGAAAGTAGGTCAGTAAGTAAGAGAGTAAGTAGGTAAGTTAGCAAATACGTAATTAAAGAGTAAGTTAATAGCTAAATAAGTAGATAGGTCAGATAATAAGTTAGTTGTACATTGGTGGGTATGCAAGTTAGAAAGTTACTAAGTATGTAAAGGTAAAATAGCAAGAAGGTAATTAAATAAGTACGGAAGTAGCTAGGTCAGTTGATAAATAAGAGTAGGAAAGTAAGTATGTAAGTACATATAGGTAGGTTTGTAAGATAGTACATAGGTAGGAATGTAAGTAAGATAATAACTAAGTACGTAAGTAAATTGATAAATCAATGTTAAGTAAAAATTAGCGTATACTTAAAATCTATTTGACCACTTAAAGAGGCCTGATTAAACTTGTCAGATAACTTTATGGTAGGAACCTTCAGTGACCTATTCAGACCAATTCATACACAGCTGACTGTGTTACCTGGAGCAAAATGTAGCTCAGTGTCTTACCAAAGGACACTTAAGTATGTGCTGACTGTACGACTGAGACATGGAGTCATAGTTGCAGAAGTAATGATCAGAACTGATTGGATTTATGTTTGTGTGGAAACATTTTTCTTCAAAATCTCTCCTCCAAAATAAACTCTGGAATCTTACATTCCTTCTGTGCCCATGTTTTCTGGGTGTGGTGATAAGTTTACGGTGTATCACACAGGGCTAATGGCTTGTGTGTGCAGATTTTTCAGCAGGGGAGAGGTCAGCCTGAGTTGAGAGGAAGATGGCTCTCTTGTTCATGTGGGTTTTCCTCTCTCTGATCACCGTCTGCACACGGGGCTGGATCACCATCCAGCGTTCAGTCCATCCAGCTGTGAGCCAAAGAATGCAGGAGCTGCTGGGTGGCGTGCTGGTTGATTTCCTGTCTGAGGGGTCTTCTCGTAGTCGTAACGTGATCCACCCTTGGTCCAAAAATAACCCCTGTCCCTGCAGGAGATGGCGGTGCAAAGCCAGTGGGGCACTATTGCAGCCCGGCTTGTTTCCTTCCTCAGAGGATGCTGGGAGGATGGAGCTGATAGGGGCTCAAAGG
Source organism: Thalassoma bifasciatum (assembly GCA_008086565.1). Taxonomy (NCBI): domain Eukaryota; kingdom Metazoa; phylum Chordata; class Actinopteri; order Labriformes; family Labridae; genus Thalassoma; species Thalassoma bifasciatum. Next base: position 21,802 of record RPOG01000781.1, on the reverse strand, counting down.
TAGTTGTAGTGTCAGCAGCTGTTGTGGCACAAAGACATAAAAACTGGTGTGGAACAGGTGACACTTTTTTCAGCCCTCAGATGTGTTTCTGTGACAGTAACCTTCAATTGTTTTAATGAATGTTTATTTCATGAGTGTTATCCAAGCATTTTACAACACAATTACAAAAAGCGAGGGAGTGAAAATCTGAATCACAATCTCACAAGTCAGTAAAATGAAACCGAGATACCTTCATGTTTATTTTCACAAGAACGTCAGGATGAGGAGCTGTGGTTTCACAGTTACTCTGCTGTGACCTCAGTGTGCATCAGCTTTGCAAGGTTGGTATGATAACAAATCAACACCTATATCGTTGCTGTGTCTGAACGATAAATGCAAAGTTTACTTGAAAATAGTCTTCTGTTGCTAAGAGGTTTTGGTGTGAGGAATCTATCAAAGACCACAACAGAGGATAAGGTGGATGACTCAGTTATCACACATTGAACTATCTGACCTAAATTGGCTCATTAGCACCAGAAGGTATTTGCCTCTCCACAAACAGAGCCGCATACTTGTGCGGGTTTGTCTGTGTTGTTTTAAGGAGCCCAGCCTCCCCTGGTATGGGACATTTCACTGGGTCATTATGCAGCCATTAGGATGGCTGGGCTAGCATTTTTCATGGCACCTCACAAAACCACCGTCCCAAAGAGGTGGAGACACAAAACCAAAATGCTAAATTCCCTTTGAAGAGGATCCACTGGAGGAGCAAAGCTGAGGCCCTTAGCTCAACAAGGAGGCAAAAGGAATGAGACGGAGGATTACCCTTGAGAGTTAAATTGCTGTATGTGAGGTGGAAAAAAAAGTACAAGGTGGAGGGGAAAATGCTAAGCGGATCCTAAGAATGAGAGGGACCCAATAATGAAATAAATCTGCCCACAGCTTTTTTTGTTTAATGAATGTGGAGCTGATTTATTTTCCGTGTGGCTCGGCAGATTTGTCTGGGCGCAGAACAGAGTGTGCTCTGTTCATTGCCACGCTCAGCGACCAGGTGTGGGACAGACGGGCTGAAACAGTTAAAAGTAAACTGAGTGCTGTGGAAATTGAACCACCTCAAATTTTGTGGCCTATTTTTTTTGTATTTTACAGGTTTGCCAGGGGAAGTAGACTCGCTATCGCAATCACAAACACTGTGCTCACTTTCCCTGTCCAATTCAAAGACACAACACTTGGTGATGCTTTATTTTGTGTAATATCTGAACCGCTGTCAAAACAACTTACCTTTCATTTTCAGCCTCCGCTTTATTCCACATGACCTTGTTTTTGTATACCTAAAATATAAATGTGCTCTGATACCAAAATAAATCATTAGGTTAAGTATATCAGATGTAACGGAGTTTAATGAGAAAGAACAGTGAAGAAAATCTTACAGAAGATTAATTTAGAAAGCTACCACGCAGGATATCATGCTGACAGAAGCGAGAGATAAAAAGAGAGGGCAAGAGAGGGAGGGGGGTGGAGGCGAGCATTAGTGGAGAAGAAAGAACTACAAACAAACAGTGAGGGGGAAAATATCATAAACACATCTACTGAGACTATCAAGCAATGTAAATACGAAAAATGCCAAGCTGGAGTGCATGAACCCTCGCAAGAATGAACCCCCCACCCCTCGTACCCGAGTAACCTCTGTTTATGAAGACGAGCGAGAGCTGGGCCTTGGGGGACGCCAACAAGAACGGTCAGTTCCGTGAGTATTTTAATGTCCTGCCCTCCCTCTGTCCTCTCTGAAAGGCTCTACAGCATCCATCTCACTCTGATAAGAGCTCCACAGCAAGAAAAAGGGAGGTGGACCCCTATGAAAGTACTTGATCACAAACATTATGAGCCACATGACAGGTCAGAGAGAACTCCACTCATAGACAGTAAAGCTGATAGATGCATTTTCCACAACATTACACATAACGATTGTGCCGGTGGTAGCTTGAATTTAACTTGAGAACTCTCTTCTTTGGTCAGAATCCACACAAAAACCTGATGATCTAACTCTCATGTTTACTTATAAAGGTTACATCTTACAGTTCACGTCTTAACCACCATGTTTGTCTCACTCTCCAGTCAAAATGAAACAACTGTTAAGTGTTGCGGCGAGGGTTTAACCGACAGCAGCCCTTTGAATCACGACAACTACAGCTGGAGTGTAACTCTAGCTCTGATCAGAAATTTTAAGTGAGAAGGGCACATGAAAATCCATCTTTACAGCCTGACAAAGTAGAGATTATTTTTTACACACTGGTTCCATAGGGGGTGTAGTCTCTTAAGGGGAGGCACAAAACGACCATTAGATTCTCTTATTTGGCAGACTGCTGTGCTAAAATAGTCCCCAAAGACCAACAGAAAAATCCTCAGGATTCGAGGGGAAATGTTACAACAGGAGGTTGATTGTGGCTTTTAACCCCAAATCCCTTCCTTGTCCTCCACTTTGTTGCACAATTTGAACATCCAGCATATTCCCCCTGGCTGTTTCTCAAATGATATCACACACTGACATACTGCTTCAGTGCAGTCATGCACATGTAACCCCAAATATGACTGGCAGACGTTCAGATATGTGTTAGAGTCAGAGTGAATGGTGGTTTGGCACTCTTCAGCTGAACCGATGAATCAAACAAGATCAAATTGGACTAATTAGACAGAGTGTGATCAACTTAAGTTTACGGCTTATCTTCGACATGTGGCTCTGCTCTGACACTCCATCACAGCTGCCTTCTTTTTAAATGGCTTACTGCTGCCCTCTGTCACAAATCGAGGGCCACTGCAGCCAGACATGAAAAACAGACACAGTAGCAAAGCTTCCAAACTATTCAAAAAGAAATAAAACCATAAAAATTAGATGTCCGTCAAATAATTCCCAGAATACCACTTCAACCGTGACAGTCATCTCCTCTTTGTCAGCCTGTGAGTCTGCTTCCAGGAATGCGACTGCAGACGCAGCACTTCTGTGTCCCAATGTGTGTTTCATTTGGGCTCTCTGTCTCGAACACACATGTGGCTCAAATATGTGGCCCAGTGCTCCAACAGAAACAGACTGTGATCCAGCCGGGGCCTAATGTGCACCTCAGAAGAACGTGCCACACTGACACCAAACTGAGCCAGACAGGGCCACGTGTCTGAAACTTTAACACACATTCTTCAGAAGCTCTGTCAGCCCCGCGCAGATGAATCTACACTGAATCAGAGGTGTTATACAAGAAAACAGAGCAATTATGAACAAAGGCTCTCTGCAATCAATTCAACCCATCTTTATGACATGGGTAAAGCCTAATGAGTCACTTAAGCTTAAACTGTTCAACAAAACAAGAACAGCAACACACATGACACACTTTGAATCAAACTTTTAAAAATAAATATACACGTGTCAAAAGGATAAGTGTAGCAACCAAGGACAGAAACCAGTTAAAAGAAAAAGCCATCACTTTTATGTCACTGAGTTAGATAGGTAACAAGAAAGAAAATCAACAATAATCAGATTAATGTGTCACTGGATTGTTGCTCTTCTATTTGTTGTGGTTTGAGGCATCTCAGGTCATCTGTGATGGCTCCATCCAGAGGGAGTGACATTCCACAGATCTGGGTGTAGCGTGACTTTGGGAGGATTCAAACAAATCTCCCTGGCCAGAATCATGAGACAGACAGTCTGTAAATATTAGACCCACTTAGTATGGTATGTGTGCATCCTAGCGTGTGTGTCTGTGTGTGTGCGAGCTTAGGTTGCTGTCTCCTAGAGAGGAGCAAGGCTGTGTAAAGCAACCTCCAAAAATGGATCCTCTGTTAGCATCAGCAGCGTTCAAAGAAAATAGTCGATGTGAGTTTGTAGAACTGCTTTGAAAGCACTCGTGTTGTTCTTACCTTCATCATGTTGCAGCTGCTCGCTCGAATGAGAAAATCAAAGAAATCCTAACCTGATGTGAATTATTAACAAAGACAGAGAGGGCAGAGAAGCTACATAAAAACCTGTGATGTCTTAAATAAACAATGCAATCAGAAGTATGAGAGTGGACACAAATGCAGCGTGGAATTAAAACAGGCGAAACAAACACCCAGTCTGGAGAGCAGAATTTAGACTCTGTGAAAGCAGCAAAGAAGTGATAGAGCTGAGCTGTAGACCCTGTTTACATGACAGTTAAAGCCCAAACACACAAAACAAAAACACACACACACAAATAAAAAGTAGAAGGAATCTGCATCTACACAGAAATTCTGGGGGAGTGAAAATAATGCAATGTATATGCCAGGCCTGTAGTTGGTAACTGTAGGATGCATATAAACGACAGTTTAAAGTCCTAAGTAGAGGTGACCTGATCATCTGGTGTCTATATTGGACACTTCTTCACTGATGACAGAAAAAGTGCAACAGATGTTCATTTTGTTCAAAGGTAATCAGATTCAGCAATACAAGTTTAACACGATAGTCTGCCTTTTTTAACTGCTGTTATTGTTGTTGCCAGTTTGGGTATGGCCTAGCCATGCCACACTGAAAGTGGAACGTGATGTCAGTGTTTCCACTGAAAACTAAGGCCTACTGTTTACACAGCAACGGTGACTGTGTTGTTTATGAAAATTCTGTTTTCAAAAGTTTCTGTTTTGGACTAGCTAAGACCCGTTTACACAACAATGGTTCACATTGTTTCACCTTATAAAATGAAAAAAATGTGCATTTCTACAGAAATGCTGAGGGACTTAAAACACTGTAGTATGCATGTCAGGCCTGAAGGTGGCAATACAACTGTAGGAGCCATATTTACGACAAAAATACAGAGACTGAAGAAGACGTGAGCCGGTCATCTAGAGTTCATAGTGAAAACTTCTTCTCTAACTGCAGAAATAGTGCAACAGTTAAACATTTTGGAAGTCAGTCAGTAGATTCAGCAGCAGAAGAACAAGACAGTAGGTCACTATTGTTGTAGTTGTTGTTGTTGTTGGGTTCGTGCATGGCACACTGTAGGTTTAATGTGCACGCATAGAGCTGAGCTTGACGTCAGCATTTCACCCTGAAACACGGAGACTGTAAGAACAGCGTTTCAGAAGAAATCCACTCTGGGGAGCGTAAAGTTTACTTTTTAGGTTGGCTAAAATGCTGTTTCCGTGTAAACAGGAGGCTGAAACACAACAATATTTTTGCAAATCACCCTAAAATGCTGACTTCTTCTATGCTTTAAAAGCCCCGAACATTATGTCTATGTAGAAAGCTTAGCCCAGCCTATGAGGCCCATTTATGATAAGTGTTGAACATGAATCCTGATGGTAGGAGCCTTCTGACTCTGCTCTGTTTATTTTGTCCATATTTCTACTGATTTGGGATAAACAGAGCAGTACCACCAGGAACCATGGGGGCAGTGTTGCTGTTACTACCTGATACATAACTTTAGTGAGACCCAGAAAAAATAACAATGGGACTTTCAGAAGAAAACATTGAGAGTTGGTAAGAAACTTTACATCTGTATGATGTTACCTTGCTATGGGTATACTGGTTAACAGCAATGCCAATGTAAAGGGGGCATGGGAGTATGTGAGCACTGATGGCAACATTGAAAAAAGGTATGAATTTCCCTTTATACAGGGCCTTTGGACTGTGTTATGAATGAAAGGCAGAGAACAGCAAATATACTATGAAAGAAATCAATAAAAAACAAAGACACTCTTGGATGGACACCCTTTAATCAAATGTTTTGAGGTTAGAAAATGATGAAATGACAATCACCTGAGAGTTCTATCTAAAAACGTCTTATATTTCATCCTGCATGTTAAACTGTTTACCATAGCTGAATCATGTGAGAAGCTGCTTTTGCATGGAATATTGCTTCAAGGAACTGTATTTCATGACAAAAAAATGAAAGAGAACTTTAAGACAGCTTCCAAACCAAGCCTCAAACTGGCTGTATAATTTATTTCTTTGACACACACTGCTGCAAAGAGCACCTTAAGGGTGTCTGCTCTGATGACAGGACATCCACATGGATCCAAATATACTTAACATGCTTTCACAGAGGAAAATGCTGATCTCTGATTCACATAACAGATCATTTTCATACAGAAAAGACTGACCCTGAGAATATGTACGACATAGCTGGATTCATGTAAGAGTTGACTGATGACTGCACGAGGAAAAAACAAGGCAGCAAAAAAGCACTGTGGTTCTGTTTTTCTCATCAAGACAGACTCTTTTATTCAGGTTGAGCTAACAAACGCTGGCATACTCACAAGCAAACAATGTTGTTTTTTATGTTATACTCAATGAAAACACTTCTGTGAGACTGCATAGAGAGAGAGAAGGGGGGAGACAAAGAGAGCCTGAGCTGGGATAGAGAAGGAGAGAGAACGGCTTCCAAGGTAAAGCAGGCTGCTTGCCAGATGCAGTCTCGGCAGCTGGATAACAGATACAATGAAATTTCAGATACTTCTATAAATACCAGCAGCAGCTGCTTCCAGTTAATGTCAGATGATTATTGAAAAGCAGCGTGGATTAACCGTTTGTTATCAGCCACGGAGCAATAATGTCCCTTTCTGTGGACAAATCAGTCATTAGGAACAAGAGCCCAGGGCACAGGGTGAGTGAAAGAGCTCTGAGCTAATGTATGAGTGTCTTAAACTGAACTGACATGAAATGGATTATGAAGTATTTGGTGGAGCTGGCTCATGGAGAAGACGTCCCCTAGGACTCAGCTTTTGTTTCTTTGTGGTGTCTTTCTTGTTGTATTAGTTGATGTGGAGTTGTAGGAGGAATAATCTGTGGAGGTCATAGATGTGGGGACTGACAGCATCTTTCACTGCTCTGCCCACCAGCTCCCTCCAGCTCATCCCATGGGGGCTTCTCCTGTTACCTGCTAATGCCTCCCAGTCTCTCAGTCTTTGGGTCGAACATAATTTTAAAAGAGTTTGGAGTTTCACCTTTTCTGCCATGTTTCTCACACTACTTTCTGACTTTTAATAAAAATACGGAGCCTGCAGAAATGTACAGACACCTCTATTTCAACCGCAGGGTAAGAATAAATAGCAGCAAACTGCTGACAGAGGAGGTAAAAGAGACACTGTAACATGATTCAACTGGGCAAGATGACATAGCTGTAGAAGAAGGATATGATAGGACGTTAATGCTGTCATGATGGTTCATTATTAGTTTATTTATTCTTCCTTTTTTGGGTGTTGATTTCTTAATAAAACAATGTTTCTCTATGGAACTTAAAAAAAAAAAAAAAGCAGGTCTGAATGGTATCAGTCAAATTGATGAGAAACATGCTCTTAAGTGCCCTCTTTGGATTCATAACATTCACATAAGTTCTCTATTGGGAGCCAAACCTGTGAGTGTTAAATGTCAATAAGTTGCTCTGTTGTGAGCCACAAAGGCACGCTAGAATGCCCTCTTAGGAGCCAAACTTGTGCAAAAATAACCTCTTGGGAGCCAAAATGCACCATGACGTGCCCATTTAAGGGAACTCTTGGGACCCAAAGGAAGCGCTGGAGTGCCTACTTGGGAAGCAAACCATGTGCCAAAGTGCCCACTGGGCCCATGGGCTGAAATGTCCCCTCTGGGAGCCAAAAAGCCTGCTTATGAGTGCTTTCTTGGGAGTCAAAATGCAGGATAAAGTGCCCACTTGGGGGTAAAAAATGCCAAAGTCCCCTCCCTGATTGCAAAAGTGCCTTCTCAGGTGGAAAAAAGCCCTTGATTTACCCCTAGACTGGTTAAAAAATGGTAAACTGCCCTTGTGCATGGCAAAAAGTGTATGCCAAAGTGCCCTCCTGGTTGGCAAAATACAACTTGAGAACGCACTGAAGGGGTCTTTTTTTAATTCGCCCCTGCCTTTCAAAAAGTCTGTACACACCATGGCTTTTTGATCTTAAAAGTCCTGCTTTTATCCAGCAGGGACACACACTTTAGAACAAAGGAAAATCAAAGTTCCATTATTTATCAGGAAGAAACCTAAAGATGGACCATCTCTATAAATAATCAACATTTTCCTTTCCTTTTTTTCTTTTTGGATAACCAATTTCACACTCATATGGAATCATGTCAGCAAAGCCAGTTCTATTATTGTTGTTGTTCCATTTTTGCAAACATTACAGTTGCCCACTGACTTGGCAAAAATCTAAACTTCAAGTATTCAATTGTCTGTAGCCTGTCCCTGACACAACTAACATGAAAAACAAACAAACCTAAAATGTGGACTGACAGATCAAATGTCCTCCGTGCTGCCTCTCAGGAGAGAATGCTGAACGTCTGTGTCCATTTTATTTTTACAAATTGTGGTCCTGCCAGCATCCTGCACAGCTTTAACTGCTTGCATGCACACACGCTGCAGTCCATCGGTTTGCAGAATTATGGTTTGCATTAGTGGAAGACATGTTAACTGTCTAGGGCAGAAAGCCACAGAGAAGCCACCCAGTGGATTGTGATGTGGCCTGATGGGCGAGGGGTGTGACTAATTTATCCAGAAAGTGACACGTCGTCTTTCCAAGCTGTGCAGCTCTGAACACTCCGAACCTGCCTGTCATTTCACTTAAGGCAGTATTTATATTTATAACATTTTTATTCCTCATCTGCTTAATGTTTTAGCTGCTTCTGCAGACCACTTTCATCTTGAAAAAGGACATAAATCAGTGCATAAAATTGCCAGATTTTCACTATGAGGAAAAGAAACTTTTAGAGGCCATGAATTGAATCCTCAACCATGAGACTCACGTTCATGAGGGTGGCCACGTATCATCCCCCTGACTGACAGTGTTCTGGAGCCTGTTTCTGTGTGAATGTGCTAACATTGTGTGGTTTTTGTAGCTCAGTAAAAGCCCAGCTTCATGCAGTTTGATTGATATTGGCAACTGGAGCAGTGTAACCCTCAAACGGCTGTGTGCAGACGTTTACCTCTGCTTCACTCTCCACAGCTGCTTCCTGCCCCCAAACTGCTAAAACAGTGGTGCAGTAGGACAAGAGGTAGGCCAACACAAACCTAAACCCCACTCACACACACACACACACACACACACACACACACACACACACACGAGAGAGAGCATACATCCCCGCCTCCCCGGAGACGGCTACTGGTCACCTTGCAGCACTTCCTGTTTGAGTTGGGTCATTTCCTCTTTCTCTCTGTCTGCAGAGAGAGGGTAAGGTGAGGTTGGAGCGCAGGAGGGATTAGAGGAGGACAAGGTCAGAGCTTCCTTTATTTAATCACCTGTTCCCTGTTCAGACACAATACATGAAGAAAGACATGTAGCAAGCTGATCTTTGGTTCCTTTTTGACATCCAGCTGAAACATTTGTGCAACAGTAGTGACTTTGGAAACCACATATAAGTCCCAGGTTGAGCATTTACTTAAATTCACATCTGGGTGCAATGAGGCCTTGTGAAACTGTGGGACTCTTAAAGTTTGTACTAAGGCATCACGGCAGTTTGAAACACTGGTCTCAAGCCTGCAAGCCTCGAAATAGTGAGCATTCTTGTTAAATGAACATTAATCCTTGTTAATTTTTTCAAAGTAGCTGCAAAACCCAGTACACTGTGAAAAAAAATGGAGTGAAAAAGACAACAAAACTCAAAACATCAAAGGTGCAGGTTGACCACATTCTGAAACCCCAATTAAAGACCCCCTACCTGGCTTTTTTGAGACCCCGTGGAAAAAAAACAAAAAAAACTCAGAGAAACTCAATGAGGACTCAGTGGCTTTATCAACCATACATTTACTTGAAGCACACCTTTTGTAAGTGAACATTTTCTATTATGTAAATATAAATAATGTATAAGAGCCCATCCGCTGGCTAAAAATATGAAAAGAAAAATAGAAAAAAAGAAAACAGAAAAAAGAAAATCTGGCTTTGACAAGATTTTTGTTTTTCCTCCATATCACAGCCAGGAGTAAGTGTACCCCCATGGGAATGGCAGAACACTGCAGGGGGTACGTGACAACATTTAATAATTTATTTCCAACTTGAGATAAGTATGTCAATAAAAATGGTACAGTGCCCTACAGTTAGTTTCCCCCCAGGTAGACAAAACCTGTGGCATCTTATTCAGAACAGCTGCTTACCCGCAGTCAGGTAAATATAGAAAATGACTGAAAATCCAGTAGCTGTGGATTCAGGAGAGGCTTCAGAGGAGCCGCAGAGAAACACACAAAGGAGGGCCAACTTTTTTTTAAGTGTAAATGACAGTTTGAGTATCGCTCATGACAAAAAAGGTTCAGGGGGCAAACAAGACAAAAAGGGTTGGGGATCACTGCAATATTTCGTCAAAAAACCCAAAACAAACAAACCAAAAAAAGGTATCTCATGCTGATGACTTTTTTCCTCAAAGTTTTGGTTTTTTTGTCAAAATTGTTGTTTTATTTATTTTATAATTTTGACTTTTTATATCAAAAAATTTTGACTCATTGTCTCAAAATTTGAATTTACTGTGGGCCAAAAAAACATCTAAATGAAGTCAATATTTTATTTTTTTATTTTTTTATTTATTTAATTTTTTAAACCAGTGGAAATGGGCTTCCATACTATGTCTTTACTAAACATTTAAATAAAAAGGTTTTTTTTTATCTTTTCTTGTGCACAAAAATTATACATAATGCCTCAAATTCCAGTGAAAGTTTCATTTATATTTTGAGGCTTTTAAATGCTCATCTGACCCAAAGTTGCCATCTTTGCAGACAGTACACGGTGTCATAACCACAAAGAAAAGAAGGGTGCTACCGGGTATCTGCACTTGGTACTGTACTACTGTAAATACTGAAGTGGAAGTGCACTGAGAGCAGAGTTCAAACAGTCAGAGTTTTATGTTTCCCTGCTCAACATCTTGACAGGTTGGTGCATCAGAATAATGTCAGTAGCTCAGTGCAGCTTTGATTTATTATAAATATTAACGGTCTGTAGAACAAGCTGAGAAAAACCCAGACACTTGTGGGAATTTTATGAAATCCCCCTTGGACATAGTTTTACAAAGTGAAAGAGGACGTCTGGTCGGTCGAAAAGTGTGTGTCATACTCTGAATATTCTCTGTTCTATCTGTGATGACGAATAATCAAAAGTCCCATAACATGAGCTGTTTACACAAGAGACTAAAACAACTGTTTAGAGACGATCCCTAAACGCAGCCTGATGGAGAGAGAAACATTTTCCTGAGCAACACTGGAGAACACTTCAAAGTGGTCCCAAATGAGTGCACTCATAAACGCTTTGCCCCTCAAGTGTGCTCAGCACAATCACTCCCTGGTAGCCAGGGCAAAGAAATGAGGCAGATTGTTTGTGACAATTAGGCTGATGCCAGATACTGCCCGCCATGGCCTGCACAATCACTTGTCCCCATCAGCCAACTGTTTATCAGTAATTGCAATTTGGAAAGAACTCTGTGGTGATTAGGCCAGAGGAGTGGTCCGAGAGCTTTGCCCAGCCCTAAACAAGAGAGCAGTGTTTGGGTAAAGTCTGCACGGGGTCCCACTGAGGGGGGGAACAGGGGGGTAAGAGAGGAAGGAAGAAAGGAAGGAAAGAAAGAGGGAAGGAAGAAAGAGATGAGAGAAAGGAAGGAAGGAAGGAAAGAGGGAAGGATGTAGTACACAAAGACTGACAAATGTGCTAAATTTACCCCTTTATTATCTGAAATTAAAATCTGATTCTAAAAATATAATGCTTGGTGAAACACTATTTATTTTATTCATTTGTTTTTCTCAAAAAATGATGATTTAATCTAATTGCTGTTAAACGATAAGACATGTTCTGCTCATACTTGTCTATGTCACTCATCCATTATTTTGAAGTCAAATTTAACTTAGATTTAAGCTTAAGTCAAATTTCAGACTTTTTAAGACATTTTTAATGCCACTTTGAATGAAATTTAAGACCAAAAACACTAAATCTTGGTGATGGTTGGGGGCTCCTCCTGTATTACAACTATAGCATGTGTGTCACTCAGTGAGACTCGTTTAAATTGACTTTTTTGACACATAAAGTGATACTTAGTGGTCTCTGATTCACTAACTGTATGAACAAGTGCAGTCTAGGTGCAAATTTATTGAGACTGGCCAGCTAGTATGCAACTGACAATTTGTATCAACAGCTGATAAGTTAGTAGCCTCTCTACATTTCCTTTTTAAAAAGTAAAAAAAAAAAACCCAAAACATTAACTAGTCCTGCCCAGACAAATTAAAGACTTTTTTAGTAATGTATTTAAGACCAGCAAGTAATATTTGGACACCCTGTATGAAGAGACTTTAGTAAGTCACAAAACAGAGTGAAACAATGCAAATGTTTCTCTGTGAACTCCAAATGCAAATAAAGTAACCAACAACAAGACTAAGTATTTTAATCCAGTATTTTCAATGCCTGTAACTGCTGCTGTGTCAGCTGACACAGGCTTTTGATGTGGTATAGACTCAAAGTGAAGAGTGTTTTTGATTGGAAGAAGGGATGATGGGAGTTGTCAGTACAAAACAATAGTTGGGCAGACTAAAAAAGGAATGATAATATGATAATAGTAACATGATTTATTTGAGAGCATCTTTCAAGTCACCCAAGGTCACCTTACAGAAAATGGACATATAATAAATCAGAAACATCATTAAATCAGGACATAAAAACCTATGAAGTGTCCAGTTGGAGGAAAGAGAGTCTGTTCGAAAAGTTGATCATAGTCTTAACTCACTCATATAGCCTTGTTTCTCACAAACCCACTTTAAATATCAGCAACAGATAACTGAAAGCATTGAGATTATAAGAAAACAAGAGCACTTTGCTTTTTATAGATAATTTGATCTCTTTCCTCCCTTTTCCTTTTCTACAAGGCCCCCCTTTTCTATTCTTTGCAGGTTTAAAATGTTGTTTTGAATTAAAACACTACAGCTGATCTCATTCAGCGAAGCATCCCACAAAAACTTTGATATTGTGGGGACAGAGTGACTTGTGTGAGGAATGGAACGAAAGCAGCATCTGTTAAAGTGATTGAACCACCATGTGTCAGCAACATACCTCTGCGTTCATCTCTCCATCTGCACATCACATCAAAGACAGCTGAAGTGAAACAGGGTATAATGTCACCCCAACGCTCTGACAACATTCATTCATTTCATTCTGCTCTTCAGCTTTTCCTGCCAGATAGGAATCATTTGATGGATTTGAGTGACATCTAGTGGAGAGGTGGAGTCACTGCGTTCCTCTTGAGGAGCGGTGCATAGTTGTGGTTGGTAGTTGTCATTTCCTGGGATTCACACTGCGTGTTGAGAGATGTTGCGGCGCATTAGCACACCAGATGGTGCGAAACCTGATGGATTTTTGGGCTAAGAGCTCACCATGGCAATCTGCTGTTTAATGATTCTAAAACCTGTTTATTTCTCTTCTCACACACTGTAAGTTTTTTTTTTTCTTTTATCTCTCTAGGCCTGTTTGAGACACGTGAACGCAGACACTTGAAGAATCTTGGACCAATTACTCAACATGAAAAAAATGAAATTCCTCATTGGATTTGGTACTGTATCCTTCATATTCCAGAATGGAAACTATAAGAAAAAGAAAACACTGACATCCTGGCAAAAATCAATATCACTTTCAAAAAGAAAGAAGTCACCACAGAAGACAGAGAGAAGACATGATGTTAAAATCTTCAGAGAAACTGAAATATGTAGAAATCAAAGTTACTGTTTCAGACACTGTTTCTTATCAAAGAACCGAGGCCAGTGTAGAAGTCATATTAAGGCTGTTTGAGCTAAAGCATGTTTGCTCCATGTGTCTCTGTGGTTTTGAAGGGAATTTATTGACGTCTATTGTGGAGGGAGAACGTGAGTAACTAGAGGCCATGGATGACAAATCATAAAAAATGTGTAAACATTCAGTCAAATACAGTCAGGCTAAAAATGGAGAATATAGTATAATCCCCCAAAACTTTCAGCTTCAGAGGCATCATCATAATGAAAAAAAACATTTTCTACTTTTTCCAAACACTCTCCATTTTAAAAAAAGTGCAGTCTGCTACAAGGTGGGTTTCACTTTTTGGGTCCTATTTTTTGTGCTGTTTGTCAGATAAGGACCACATATCTCAATACATTGTTTTAGTTTACTTAAAATACATTTCCAACAGACAGATTAGAGGAGACCCAAATTTAGTTGGATCGTACTTTTTTTCTGTTTGGATTGTTATTTTGGTGTAGTAAGAAGCTGACTCCTCGTTTCACAGTTTTTCTTAGTTGCTTAACATTTGTATGACAATCAGTTTTTTCAAGACCATTAGTAGAAACAGCAAAACCTAGTTGATAAACTGCAAAATCGTGTCACTTGCTCAAAATGGATCGTTCATTCTTCAAAACAATGATTCAGGCCAATGAAAGTGTCAGTGTCAACAAGATGAAGTCCTGACACCACTGTTGATGAACAAGATGGTCCAAAGGCTTTGTCATGTTTTCATTATGACAGTGAAGTATGAAGTCAGTTTAACAGAGGGCCCTCTTTGGAGACACAATGTGCTCCAAAGTGACCTCTTGGGGGGTAAATGTGGGCTAAAATGCCCCCACGGAGCCAAGCTTGTGCCAAAGTTCCTTCTTGGGAGCAAAAGCAAATGCAGACGTGCTCTCCTGGTTAACAAACCACATTTCTCTGCCTCTTTTGCTGGTCAAAAAAAATGATACACTCCTAGGAGCCAGAATAAACCCAAATGTGGCCTCTCATGAGTCAAAACACATGCTATGGTGCCCTCTGGAGAGACACACGCTAACTAATGTGCCCTCCTTTTTAGGAGCAAAAACAAACTCTAAAAGGCCTTCTTGGGAGCCTAAACATGTGTCTACTTGGGAGACAAAATTTGACAAAGTGCCCTCTCAGGAGCCCAAAAGAAAGCTTGAGCGCCCATCCCTGGCGCACAAAGACATGTGTTAGTGCTTGTGCTTGAGATCCAAAGTACACTAGAGTGGTCACTATGGGGCCAAATTCTTGCTCAAGCGCCCTCCTTGGTGCTAAACTTGTGTTAAAGTGCCCTCTCAGAGGCCAAAAAACACTAAAACTAAAATACTAAAGTGCCTTCCTGGTTGGCAAACAACACTTATCAATTCCCAAAGATAGTGTTGTCCTCTTTGAAAACACTTTGCATCTCTTTCAGCCTAATGGCATTGTTCACAATCACCATTGCACAAATAGTATCCTCTTGTTCCAGAGTAAAAGAAGCTCCTCTTCCAACTCTTCCATCAGGTCCCTTCCACCAAAGGTTGGTGCAGAGTTAAACTGCAGTAATGTAAGGTAATACACTGTGTTAACCCATATTAGTGTTGTGTAGTGTACCAGAGCTTCCTACTCGTAAAATGCTGCAGTGCAGTACACTATACTGTAAAAATGTTAAGTCTTTACTGTAACACTACTGTGTGCTTCAATAAGGTAAATCTATACTGCAGTAAAGCTGTGAGTCCAAATGTAAAATGTACAAACAAATTCTTATCCACCAGACTAAATTACAGTCCAATATACATGCCTGTTTTCTATGTATGTTTCTCACAATGTTTGAATAATTGAATTACAGTGCTTCTCCCAACCTGTGGCTGCACCCTTCAACCAGCCTCAGCCTCTGTCAGACTGTGACCAATAACGTGGTCGACCATTGTAGCCATAGCATCATCGCTAATGTGACACCGTAATGGAAGGTTCTTCCTCTTTTTCCTATTTTCTCTCCTTCCTCATCCTCGCTGCATGTTCACCCTTCTTCCACCACGCTGACCTTCCATTTCTGTGTGACAATATTGTTGCCCTGAGTGACTGTAAAGAAGTGGCTTATCATTGGTTGAAGTTAATGCTTCACACACACACACACCTCCTCATCAATGAAAGCTGAGGTTCACCAGAGAGACACTGTCCATTATAGGAGACAATTTCAGGAAAGATGATAAAGAAATGTTTAGATGTTTTGAGAACTAGTTCAACAATGAATATCCAGTGACCACAAGAATAGTTCATTTTGACTGACATGACATAAGCCAATGATAATGTTGTAAAAAGCAGAGAGATGTATGAAAGTAACTGATACATGTCCAAAAGTATTTGCAATTTGATGGGGGGTGGGGGGTTGAGAAGTTGCTACTACAATGTGCACTATTGGCTAAATGTTGCGTAAGTTGAATTAACAGTCATGAGAATTAAAATGCTGATCAGAGAAATGCTCCAGAGCCAATTAGAAAATAATGTAATGATTATTTCTGCTGAAAGTTCAACATGTCATCTAATGGAGGACTATGGCCATTTTCTGGCTATTCCCAGGCGAACGTTAAAGGAACAGCAGATTTTTGCATTTCTGTCCAGCAAGATATTTTGTTCCCTTGCAATCCTTTTACGTTCCATCACAGAAGTTTTACATTCCCTTGCAAAACTTTTTTGTTTTCAAATCCTTCTGAGCCTGTTTGACTGAATCGATCAGTCAAACGGGCCAGTAGTTTATGGGGGGGTGTTTCAAGGGAACACAAAAGTATTGCAAGGGGATGCAAAGGTCTTCCTGGAAAAAAAAAAATATTGCCATGAACCTTAGGGGTGTCTGTACTGCTGCACATAATGCAAAAAATAAATAAATGATTATTATAATAACTAGTCAGGTGCACTTTGTTGTAGTTCCATAACTCTGACTTCTTGGAGAGGAATTAAAGAAAAGAAAACCCAAAAAACAAGTAAACGGATATAAATTCGCCTTGTAGACCTTCTGTGTCCTCTGCAAAGATTCCACCTGAGGTGCACACATGCACAGACACACAAACAACCAATCAATGTGTAGTTTACACCGCAGCAAAACGGTGAACTTTCAATCTTGTTCACACCTAAAAATCAATTTAATGTCAAGTTATGCTTCACTGGCAAAACAAACCACAACAAACAGGAGAAAGACAACAGCAGGGAAGTGGAAAGTCAAATAAATCACTCTTATCTGTTTCAGACAGAGGGAACCAGTGAAACATCCTTCTGCCAAACAAGACTTTGTTTTTCTACCTTTAATTGGACATTTGCCTTTTTAGAAGTCACAAGCTGGCAGCTGTGTGGTCTTAAAATGGCCAAAACAAAAATAAAACAAAGAATGATGCCCTTCAATATGCCCAGTGCTGCTGACAGAGGATGTGAGATTTTCATTCATTTGTTGGTTAAAGGAAGCAGAGATGATGCACAAACACAAGGACATTTAAACAGCCAAGACGGTGCAGTTTTGTGTAGTTTCACAGGGACAACTTGGTCAGGTGACTCTGACTGACTACAATCAAACCTTTTTTTTTTCCTACAAAAGTTGCTTCAGTGTTCAGCTTTTATTCATTTTCTCAAGGACTACAGCAAATGGCATGACAGTTTTTTTCTTTCATCTTTTCTGTCTGACAATCTGAGCTGAACTTTACTTGATAGAGGTTTGTGGAATGTAGGGACAAATAAACATGGCCAGAACATAACAGAACTGAATTTTTCATGTTATACAGTAAACACTTTTTATATTATCATTAAAAAAAAAAAAAAAAAAAAAAAAAAAGATTATAAACTAACCATCACAAATCAAATCCGACCTGTGTGGAGCTTTTCAACAGCTCTCTACACAGAGCCCTTACTAGTGTTTCCTCCATTCAATCCTGTAGCTTTTACTCTCTCCTGCCCTCCCCACTCCCACTCCCTCCCCCTCCCCCTCACCCTCGCCCTCGCCCCTCCATCCTGTCTGCAGGCTGCCAGCCACTGATAAGGTGTCTTGGCAGGGAGTTGGAGTGCTGTCCTTCGCCTCGCTGAGTGGGAATCCAGGAAGCTGTGTTCATGCCACGTCGCTGGAACAATGGGACAGGGAGGGGAAGCAATTGGGATCAAATTAAAAAAAAATGGGAGAGAAAAAATTCATCACAGCTCTGCACCATCAGAAGTAAGAAAAAACAGCCAGACAAAACACAAATGTTACTTCCTCTGATTTCCTCTACCTGAATAAATTATGTTCACAAGAAACAAATGTGGAGAGCAATGGATACAAATTTCAACCTCTGCTGTTTGTTAGATGTACATTCCAACTTGATGCACATTTAATGCATTTCAGTAGCTGTTTGTGATAAAATAAGGTCCCTCCTCTGCTGCTCTTCATAATCTTAACAGTTATTGATTCAGTTTGGCTTCTCTCAACTAATACTTGTGAGAAAAAGAGAGAACTTAAGCCAAAAGCTATGGGATACACAACACTTTGCAGCTAAGTTTCAAAATGCAATAAGGAGATATGTTCTGCTTGAGTGTTTCCAGGAGGTTAGTGTGAACGTGGCTCTAAGTAATGAAAATGGCTCCATGTTTGGTGTCCACTGTCTTGAACTGACATCCATCTTTGTAAACTTCCCTCTCCATCCATCCCATAATGTCTTCAATGTGATTTAGATCAGAGGAACAGGCAGGATGATCCAAAAGAGTGAGATTATTCCTCTGGAAGAAGAAGAAGAAGTCCTTTGTCAGGCGGCCATTGTGAACTGCAGCGTTGTCCAGTTGAAACACCCAGTCATTAACTCACAGAGCAGGGCCCTCAGTCATGAAGGACGCCCCCGTAACATCTCCACACAGCCAGTTGCTGTTTGACGCCGCTGCAAAGCTGTCAGCTCCATTATTCCATTTAAAGAAACAGCAAATCATGATGCTTAGGATATGCCTTGTTATGTTGAGGCAGTGGGGAGCAGAGGCTTATGGGAAGTGTAGTATTTTTCACAAGATTCCCACGCTGAAAAAAATAACTCTTTGAATGACATTTAAAAAATCACGGAAAGTACTTCCATTCAATTAAAAGCCTTTCTTTTACCATCAAGTCATTTTGGTGGTTCAACTTGATGCACTTATTTAATAGGTTAGGTTCCAACTCTATTTAGATCAATTTTACAGCTATTATTTTACTATGAATGAGGAGGGCATGCAGTGGACACAAGACCCTGCTGTGTATGGATATTAAGTGACACAGACTGTCTATGCTCTATGGCCTAGTACAACTGTCTAAAGCATAGATTGGATATCTAGGATATCAATATTGGTATTTTCTTCTGACGATCTCTTGATGTCCACATGTGATCCCATGTGAGGAATGTGATTTTATTGTATCACATGAACTCATTTAATCTACAGAGACTTACCAGTTCCCTTTTTCAGTACATAATCTGCCCACAGCTCCAACAGCTCCATCCATCCATCCATTTTCTTAACCGTCTATCCTGCCATTCAGGGTCGCGGGTGGCTGGAGCCTATCCCAGCTGTCGTAGGGCGAGAGGTGGGGTACACCCTGGATTGGTCGCCAGTCGAGCCAACAACTCAAAATGTAAATTTGTGCTAATTTTTTTTAAGTCTTCAGATTTTTATCAGGAGTGTATTGTGCAATGAGCATCAAGGTAAGCCAATCTCATGTTAATTTCAAATCCATGTTTTGTCAAGCATCATTAATTGTGTGGAATTCGTCTTAGAGAGATTTTAGACCTTGGTAAAAGGCTCAATTCTGCTGTTATCACTTTGACTGGATTGTGAAATACATTCCCATGTGTGAGTTTTTGACACCTTTCTTTTTATTCCTCTGATATGAAACAGTGCAAAGCATAATAAACAAAATGAACACCCAGCCATCCTGAGTAACCATAGAAATCTTGTCAAATATCTTGTGATAATGTGTATGTGTGTGTGTGTGTATCCGTTACCATGTGAAGCAGATGGGTGGTGTGGCTACACAAACTGCCATCAGCAGTTCCGCTCCAGTCTGATTTACAGTCAGACGTTAATCAGGCACATGTACATAAAGCACAGTGTGGTGAACCTCTTTCACACCATGGCCACATGTGCACACAAACACTTTCACAACCCAATCTTACAGCTGCCCCTCCCTCTTTTCTACACCTCTTTCTGGCCAGACATGCTTTGTTTACAACTCATCAGATTCACAGTCAGCACACTCTCCAGCTACTCTGGTCCACATGTGATCTACAATCTGGAGTTTTTCATGCCAGTGCCAGAACTACTGTAAATATTAAAATATTTCCGTTTAAAAATATGAGGGAGTAGGAAATAATATTACAGAAACTTCACCAAAACAAACGGGTTTGTGTTGGTCAATAAGTACCAGACAATATTTTGGTGCTCAATTATACAAAAAGAAGGTTAAAGTGTATTACAAATACTACAGAATTAAACCAATATTAAACTCCTACTCTCTGAATTTGCATCGAGAGGATTAAGTGGGGGAGTGTTAATTCAGTTCCAAAATCCTTGCAAATGGCTGCAAGAGACACATATCTAATGTGACTATAATCACATATCAGGCTCTGGAAAACCATCCTGATACTAACAAGAGATCAAGTTTCTACCTCTGATTATGAACAAGTTCTCAAAGCAGCTCATTGTGAATAGAAACACATCACAGTCAGCTGAGAAGAGTGAGGTGTAGGGTGATATCAAACATAGTCACCGTTTAATATAACTGCCTTCATTATGTTTTTATATCACTCCTGATTGTTGATGACAGATCTAATTAATTGAAACATTGATGTAAAGTCATAACAAGTGTGCAACTGCTTATTTGTCAGCCAATTTTCTTTTCTTTTTTTTCTTCAATAAATAAGCTGAAGGATAAAAGAAAATGTGTGCAGCAAGACAACGTATGACATGTATAAATACTTGTTTTAATAGTTACGGCTAAATTACTTTCAATCCTTTTCTTTTGTCCTTTATTACTTACATCAGAGGATACAGCCACAATTTGTACATTNGCAGTTCCGCTCCAGTCTGATTTACAGTCAGACGTTAATCAGGCACATGTACATAAAGCACAGTGTGGTGAACCTCTTTCACACCATGGCCACATGTGCACACAAACACTTTCACAACCCAATCTTACAGCTGCCCCTCCCTCTTTTCTACACCTCTTTCTGGCCAGACATGCTTTGTTTACAACTCATCAGATTCACAGTCAGCACACTCTCCAGCTACTCTGGTCCACATGTGATCTACAATCTGGAGTTTTTCATGCCAGTGCCAGAACTACTGTAAATATTAAAATATTCCCGTTTAAAAATATGAGGGAGTAGGAAATAATATTACAGAAACTTCACCAAAACAAACGGGTTTGTGTTGGTCAATAAGTACCAGACAATATTTTGGTGCTCAATTATACAAAAAGAAGGTTAAAGTGTATTACAAATACTACAGAATTAAACCAATATTAAACTCCTACTCTCTGAATTTGCATCGAGAGGATTAAGTGGGGGAGTGTTAATTCAGTTCCAAAATCCTTGCAAATGGCTGCAAGAGACACATATCTAATGTGACTATAATCACATATCAGGCTCTGGAAAACCATCCTGATACTAACAAGAGATCAAGTTTCTACCTCTGATTATGAACAAGTTCTCAAAGCAGCTCATTGTGAATAGAAACACATCACAGTCAGCTGAGAAGAGTGAGGTGTAGGGTGATATCAAACATAGTCACCGTTTAATATAACTGTCAGGTTTAAAGCAACCAAAGACATCAGAAAAGAGACACAAATGAGGAAAAGACAACAGAATTTTAATTTTACTTGCAAGGAGAACGCAGAGATGTGCTCAGTTACAGATCTTCTACGCTCTATTAGGGTGAGACGGGTAGGAGTGGAATATAAGGGAGTCTCCCGGAATCAATGTACTACGTGAGACTCCCCCACCGGGAGCATTACACCATGACATTTTACCCAAAATATGAGTACTTGTTTGTATGTGCATAAAGTCCAGCAAACGAGTACACGCTGGGTGTCCAGTGTCCTCCCATCTTCAAACCGACCTTGACTAAGGAAGGCTCCCACAGTTCTGAGAAGTGATGCAGCTGCTTG